>NW_019104506.1:358317-381315 GCF_001995035.1 Momordica charantia
CCTCCGGACCGATCTGAATACTTGGGCGGACCTGCACAAAAAGGTGAGCACTCCGACGATCAAGTCAGTATAGGTCGGATTCCCAGTTTAGTTCGAGGTCAGAAATCATCGTACCTGATCGCGGAGTGAGGTCCTCTACTTATGGGTGGTAGTTCCGCTAATCCCGCGACGGTTACACCCGGTAATCTCGGGACCGTCGGTTACACCCGGTAATCTCGGGACCGTCGGTTACACCCGGTAATCTCGGGACCGACAGTTACACCCGATAATCACGCCGCTGACAGTAGTTCACATCGACCCCACCGAGCTTCCCGGTAGGTCGGACCTCGACCAGGTTCACCTCGGCCCTCATACTTAGCATCTGTCAACGCTAGCGGTGGTGATCTCGGGCGTCCGAGCTGGGCATGACTCATGAGTCATCGTGGAGCACCAATAGGGGTCCTCCACGTGTCCAGGGTATTCTCTCCCCAAACAAGACGAATTGTTCAAATCGGACATTTTGAAAATTCAAAATACAATGTACTAAAATAAACAAAAGCTAAAAAGTACAACCACCAAAATAATATTTTAATAAATTATTTGTTTATTAAAAATGGAAGAAGTAATCATCATAAGTACAACTCATTACTCCAGAAAAGTTAAGGCTAAATCTACGGTTCAAATCTCAGTGTTTCGAGCACCAAAATAGTTATCCCGTAAAATTAGTCCAAATGGATATACCAAAGGAGTAATATTATTATTTGAATGATAAAATTCTGAGCTAGAAAAATCCAACCGACCTAAGGCCACGGAAACCAACAAAGTCGAAGATTTTACAGAGGACCCGTAATCAAATTCCACTTTGCATTCATCGACTTGAAAGTCTTCGTCAATGCGTCAAATCTTTTTAATTTTACTTGCTCGCTAAGCTTGTGGTTTTGCTATATTAATGGGCAATTTCTTTGATTTTTGTTCATCCATCCCTCGCCAATTCGCTTCTACAACCGGCCAACAACGAGCAAGGATTTCCAAGGATTATGGCTTCTGATGCTTTGCACGATCTGAATTCCTTGATTTCCTCCGATGGGAGAGACTTTCTCATCCGCAACAATGGCGATCAGGTATCTATCTTTTCGTTTTCGTTGTCCTGTTCAGGCTCGTGGAACTTCAATTCCGTATTTTAGTGGATTGCATACCGTTTCGCACTTTCATGGGGAGTTTTGGGAATCTGTGAAAGGAAATTGAGTGAAGTGCTCTTATCGGCCACTAATTTGGGTTTTCAACAGGTGAAGATCAGTTTCTTAATCGGAAAGAATGTAGGGTTGTATTTCTCGGCGTCATGGTGCCCTCCCTGTCGCCGTTTCACTCCCATTTTTGCAGGGGTTTACGAGGAATTAGCATCCAAGGGTGATTTTGAAGTTATCTTCATTTCTGGTGACAACGATGATGAATCTTTCAAGGACTACTTCTCCAAAATGCCCTGGTTGGCCATTCCATTTTCTGATTCAGACACCAAGAAACGCTTGAATGAACTTTTCAAAGTGAGGGGAATTCCTTATCTTGTTGTTCTCGATCCCAACGGGAAGGTTTCAACTGATCAAGGAGTGAGACTGGTCAGTGAACATGGGGTTAATGCGTATCCCTTTACTGCTGAACAGATCAAACTTCTGAAGGAGGAAGAGAAGGAAGCTAAGAGGAACCAAACCATTAGTTCCATCTTGGTTTCGACCTCGCGAAATTACCTGATCTCAAATGATGGAAATCGGGTATAATTTCTTCAATGATTTATGGGACTCTTCCATTTTTAGTGCATTGACGTGGTAACTATAATTTTGTGCTCTAGATTCCTGTATCTGAGCTTGAAGGGAAACTGGTTGGGCTGTATTTCTCTGTTTACGGCCATAACTCGTGTGATGAATTTACGCCTATTTTGGTTGATGCTTACAACACACTGAAAGAGAAGGGAGAGAACTTTGAGATTGTGTTGATCTCTCTAGATGATGCAGATGACGACTTCAAAGAAGCATTCAAAACAATGCCATGGCTGGCATTGCCATCAAAGGATGAGAAATGTAAAAAACTCATTCGTTATTTTGAGCTTAGAACTATACCTACTCTTGTTATAATTGGGCAAGATGGGAAGACTTTGAACTCGAACGCTGCAGAGCTCATTGAAGAACATGGTGTTGATGCCTATCCTTTCAGTTCAGAGAAACTTGAAGAGCTTGCTGCGATTCAGAAGGCGAAGCTCGAGTCACAGACTCTGGAGTCCATTTTAGTTCAGGGAGAAAAAGATTTTGTTATTGACAATCATGGTGCAAAGGTATAATTTCTTGCTGCTGCTTAGCATCATCTATGAGCTAAGCCACAATGTGTTGTGTAGTACTATTTAGTTGTTTCCTTCGGTATGTTGATGTTTGATTGCCTTTCGTTTGGCCAGATCGCGGTATCTGAACTGGTTGGCAAGAACATTTTGCTCTATTTCTCCGCACACTGGTGCCCTCCATGCCGTGCATTCTTGCCTAAGCTAATAGAGGCATACCACGAAATTAAGCAAAAGGACAAAGAGTTTGAAGTCATTTTCATTTCAAGCGATCGAGACGAAGATTCGTTTAAAGAATTCTTTGCGGGAATGCCATGGTTAGCCTTGCCATTTGGGGATGAAAGGAAGAAGTTCCTAAATCGCAGGTTCAAAATCCAAGGCATTCCTGCAGTTGTAGCCATTAACCAAAGCGGTCGCACAGTCTCAACAGATGCCCGTAACCTCATTACAGCTCATGGGGCAGATGCCTATCCATTTACAGAGGAACGTCTCAAGCAGTTGGAGGAGCAGCTGGAAGAAGAGGCAAAGGGGTGGCCTGAGAAACTGAAACATGAACTACATGAGGAACACGAACTTGTTCGGACGCGTCGTAATGCATATGGTTGCGATGCGTGTGACGAGATGGGATATGGTTGGTCCTTTTATTGTGAGGAGTGTGACTTCGACTTGCACCCGAAATGTGCTTTGAAAAGCGACGTGGAGGGAGCCAAGGAGGGAAAGGAAGGGTGGGTATGCGAGGGAGGCATGTGCCGTAAAGCGTAAGAATTCATATTCTTATTCAGAATAGCTAAGAATATGTAAGCTTATGATGGTATGTGCTTTGCTTGTTGCCTTTTTCTTTTGTGATGTCCTGGTGTGTACTGCAGCTATGTTGTGTCAAACCATAATCTGTAATCTGCTTCTCAGTTTCAATAAATTATGAGGTTTACAGCTCCATCCACTTGTTTCCTTTATGCAGATTCAGAAGAAGAAACTTTTGTGCTACTTTGCCTTTCTTTTGGTTATTTCTAAACCGCTTGCAAATTTCAGTTTGTGGGAAGAAGTACTGCAGAAACTTGTTAGTGTGAAGACATTAATAGTCTACTGTTGAATGTTGATGTGTGTTATAACTAAACGTAGGAATTAAAAGAGTGAGGAGAAGCTAACTTGAGCTTTCATATAGTTAAAGGCATAAATTTTCGACCGAAAGGTCGGGGCTTGAATCTCTACTCCTGGACATGTTGTACTTGGGGAAAAAAAGTGAGGAAGTTATAGAGAGATTATGGAAAAAACTTCGTGCTCCTTACCTCAAGTGACATTTATAAAAACAAAACAAGTATTGGTTATTGCTTTTTTAAATTATTTTATTAAATCACATAATCTCTTTTATTTTGTATGTTTGTGGAGGTACACTCTCTAACTTGATGGTGCTTGATCAAAGTCTTCAAATCTCCTTAAATGAATTAAGGGTGATATCTTTATTTACATGAACTTGAGGAATTTTGGACCGAACCTATAGAATTGGACTCTATTTAGGTTATTGGCACAATTTAATTTAAGTAGGTCTAGGCTTGGTTGATTGTAGACCCAACTTTGAACTTACCTTTTTTAGAGTCATAGGTCAATCCTAGATCAAGACTATTATCAACTCTTCAGTATAATTGGCCGAAATTTAATGATTTTTTTGGCCCAATTTTCATATCAACCAATTTGACTCAGGCAACTGTCATTATTTTGATTTGTCATTTTTTATAATGTTGATCCAGATGATCAAAATATGATTTTGAGTCATAATTTTGATTTTAATTTTTTTGACTGTAGACTGAGATATTACTTTGGGCCTAACTTTACTTGAAATTAATCCATCAGAAATTCAATTTTTTTAAAAGTAGAATTAACTTTAAAATTTGGAATTTATCTGATTTTTAACTGAATCAAATTTGATTTATCGGATCAAATTTGAAAATATGAAATTTATCCGACAGTAATGATAGCACTTTTGTAATTAAATTTGAAATCCAACCCATCTTTAAATTATGTATCGTAATGATAAATTATATAATTTGATTTAAAAGGCATTTAAAGTTTATCCATCGAAATTCAATATTTTTTTTTTCCAAAAAGAATCAACTTTAAAATAATTGGAAAATATAAAATTTATTTAATACTAATGGCCAGAACCGTGAATCAAATTTATCCTTGGCCTTGATTTGAGTTAGATTTTGTAATTAAATTTAAAATCCAACCAATCTTCAAATTTGAATTTGAATAATAAATCGTAAAAGATAAAGATATGATTTTGAATCGGGATATCCTGATTTTATTTGAATCCTATAAATTGGAACACTGACTAAAGAACTCAAAATTTTTATTTTTTATTTTTTATTATTTGTTCTCTCTGTTCTTCTTTTTCTCTGGCGTGGCGCTTAAGGTAAGCTTCCGATCTAATGTCCTTTATTACCCCTTTTTTTTTTGTTATATCTATATATAAAACATAGAACATTATTGTCTCATGATTTTATTATTATATAAATATTTTTTTTTTCTTTCTTCCAGTTGATGGTGTGGTATGTGGCCACTTGGGGGCATATTTTCGTCCCATCTTTCTAGAGTCGGACTCTTTGAAGGACTTATCTGAGTTGGGTGCCTAGGCAGGCGTTGCTCTTTGTCGGATCTGGTTTGCTTCTCCTTCACTCATCGTGAAGGTAATACCGTAGTTCACAGCAGGATCGCATTTGGATTGAAGAGGTTCCCTTTGAATTTTTCTTTTTAATTGCTTCTGATTGTTCTGTTTTCCTTTCTTAGTTGCATTTTGTTGCACGTAGAAAAAAAGTTGATGGTGTGGTATATATATATTAGTACAATACGTTGGAATAAAGGAGATTCGAACTCACATGAGATAGAATGCAATAGAAACAAAGATAGGAACGGGTTACCTACTCTTAACGGTCAAAGCGAACCCTTTCATTCCGAATTAGAATTCGGAATGAATCAAATCTCCCCAAGTAGGATTCGAACCTACGACCAATTGGTTAACAGCCGACCGCCCTACCACTGAGCTACGGGAAATTAGGTCTCGTAGAATTCAATTCCCGTTCTCAACCCATGACCAATATGAGCTTGAGGTTTCCTTCCCGGAACTTCTTTGTAGTGGCTCCGCTCCATGCCTCATTTCATATAGAACCTCAAAGTGGCTCTATTTCATTATATTTCATCCATATCCCAATTCCATTCATTTAATGAGATGTCGTTTTTAGTCTATCTGTTTCTATTTCTATATATATGAAAAGTTTAAAAATCATCATATAATAATCCAGAAATTGCTTGGAGGTATATGTTAATTATCGTATATATTTCTTGGGTGGGGCAGAATTTTTTTTATTATATTATATTTTTTTTTACTCTCTCCCACGTCAGGGAGGGTTTCAAAGTTTTTAATTTTTATTCTTTAACGAAAAATTTTTAATCTTGCAGCAAACGTTTTTTTTCTCCCCTTAAGAATTGAGATTCTCTCTCTTTTTAATTTTTAATAACTGGTTTTTTTTTTCTTTTATATGAACTTTTCCTTTTTTAACCGAAATCCTTGAATTTTTTTGTTTATTATTTTTAACTTAAAATCTCTTTCACTCAATTTTTTTTCTTGGTTCTTCAATTTTTTTATTTTGTTGATTCTCATTTTCGATTGAGAATCTCAGTTTTTGTTTTCTTTCGGTTTTTGTTTTCTGTTTCAGTAACAATACTTAATTTCTAGAGGTATGGTGGATAACAACGGCTATATTTTGCAACTTCTTCCATTGGGATGAGACATCAGTTTTACTTATCACTTAATTGTCAAGGTTTACTTATCACTTAATTGTCAAGGTTTGTATTTTATGATCGATTTTTAGTACAACAAGTTGGGGAAGAGATTCGTATATGTCAATTACCGCTGAGCTATGCTCGTTTTGGCTATCTTATTTGCTCTTCTTTTTGCTTCTTCTCTTTGTTGCAATTGAACCTCTTGATTCTAATGGTGCGCCAACTTGATTCTAATGGTGTGCCAACTGATTTTACGAGCCGAGAAGCGAAGCTTTAGGAGGCCAAAGTTGAAAGCTACTAGGGAAAAGAGGAAGAAATGATGTGCAAAATGTGGAGTCAGGCGATTTCACACAGGTATTATTAAGTTCTATAAAAAATTTATTAGTTTGAATAAGTTGTTGCATAGATTTTTCACAAGTAAAGGGATATGAGTTCTGTTGTATAATCTCACTTGTTATAATATGTAGTATTTGTACTTTGGAATATGGGGATAAATCTTTTTGAGGGGAGGTTATAATGTTAATGCCACACTATGATCGAGAAGCCAGGTTCTTCATTCTTAAAGCCGTGCGAAAAAGAGAAGGTGAACAAGAAGATTTTCCGATTGAGATGTATGGATCCATGGGCCTATGTGTAGAGAGAGATCCTTTTCATGAATTAACGAAAATGTGCAAAAGCTCTATTTGCCTCTGCCATTCTATGAGTCTCTTCCTTTTTACGTATGGCATCGCCACTCCCTTTGGCAGCATCCACTAATTCGGAACTGAATTTGAAAGCCATATTTCGACCCGGACGTTTTTGGGATGCCCCTAATAACCAACGAATGGCACAGTTATTCTAGTTTGCGTTTTTCTGCATTGAAAAAGACCTTCATCCTTCTTCGTTTGAATTTTCTTGTCCATCCATGGCTTCATCCTCTCAAAGCACCTCTTTCTCGTCATCATCCTCCATAATTCCAGTAACTTCTCATCTCCCAAACACCCAAAATTTGAAAATAAACTCCTACACCCAAAATTTCGCCCAACAACAGTCCATGGGAGTTTTAGCCCGTGTTACGCTAACTAGATGTTGCAACAAGCACCGATAAGTAACCAATATAGTGGGTCATTGGTCTGGGCTCAAAATCTACCTACTTTAGGCACGTTTCAATAGGATTTGAATCCCTTTTCAACCAATTTTCAGCAACGGTTCGGGAATACTCCATACGGTACGTATCTATCGTTTTTCCATCCTATCTTGCTTATGGTTCATATTCGTCCATTTATCCAGCCTTCCCATGAGGATTCCACCATATTTATCATCCAAATCAGCCTTTTATCCTTCAAAACAATTATTTCCAGTCGCACCACTCACTTGAACTGGACAAAAATTTGTTATCATATGCCCAAACTCCCCCAACTATAGTCAGTACCCTTCCTCCATCATCTCAATTTATGTTTTTAGGAGGGATGCAAATCAGTGGGTATCAATCGGGTTCCATGTATACTCGAAGTCGTAGTTTTGGAACGACATTAAGGCTCTTGAGCCTTCTCAATTGCCCACTACTACACCAACTATCTGATTGTCTTTACTCATTGAAAAATTCATTCTTGTACTACCTCCTTGTAGTGCTCCTAGTAACCCCCCTCTTCCCTGGTACAAAGATCTCAAACCTCTTCTTCTTGTTTCTCAATGAATAATCCCCAATTTTCGGAATGCTTTCCCACTCTTACGGCGACAGAGTATATAACTTCCGCTTTAGGTCCGCAAATTGCTCTGTGATTTTAGGGTTCGAAGCACGGTACTTCTCAATCTCTTCCTTTTAATCTTGCCTCTCTCCTATCGTTTCTTCTCAAATCCATCCGCTTATCGATTACCTCCCATACGACATTAGCCTCCTTATCGTATTCAGCCGATGCGAATAACCCTACACCGTTGCCTTCGAATTCATCAAACTTCTGATTCTCATCATATCCTTTGTCCTCTCCTTCATCTTCTTCCTCTTCCTCCCCACCTTTCTCATGCCTTCTATTGGCTGGAGCGGTGGCGACCCGTCCAATAGTTGTCAAAGACATATTAGGAAGGTCTGGAGCAGCTCGAGTCGGACCAATATCAGACCTAGTCGTATATCCAATCGCACCACGTCCTAACCCAGCAACATAATTAGGAGGTTTGGAATTCAGGAAATCCGATTGAGGTTTTGGGATAGTGGGAGCTTTCATACCTCCATATAAGTGAACGTGGAGGGTTTAGAGTTGAATTGGGTTGGACTCGAGGGAGAGCAACGTGGAATCATCGAAATCTCATAATATGAAGCTTTGGGATAAGAACAAGCGCTGAGGAGAAACAGGTATGTTGGAAACCTCCTTTATTGCCCGCTTCAGGTCAAGAAGGGAAGTAGCGGCGGGATTTAGGTTAAGGAATAGGGTTGTTTGGTTGGGGATTGTAAGGAACACCATGATTGAGATGCGAAGCTCAAAAGAGAGTTGCAAATCAGTGGAGGAATGCGATAGATTTGAGTTTCGAAGGATGAAAAGTTGTAACTAGAAACCAAAAGGAATCGTCCCTTCGACGCAGAGTTCTGTATAAGGGTTGCGTTATATTGTGTGCCTCTGTCAGGAACGAACTCCACCTTTTATAAGAGAGTTTTTGGAAGCGTTGTCATATCATTATAGAGCTCTATACCACTTTGTTTGATCCATCTCATCTTCGATTTATCCAACCTGTGGCCCAAATACCAATTTTCACAGGCCGCGTGACATAATTCCACCTCTAACAATAATATATTATTTGACACATAAAATTCCATTTATCTTCAAATTATATCTAAATATTTTAAATTTTAAATTTTTAAACGCATATAGTTTTAAGTTTTAATTGTCGGATCTATAAGTTATATACTACTAAAAATATTTATTAAGTCATCTCAATTTTATTTTTCGGAGGTTTGATCACGTTGAAATTTGAATTTTAGAAACAAGTTATGATTTCTGTTGTATCTAAAAAAAAGGAATACTCAGATGTTTAATACAATTATAAATTTTTAGGTGAGGTGATATCATAAATTTCATTTTAAAAATATTTGCTTTATTCAACATTTACATATACAATACATTTTTAAAAAAAGGCAATACTTTTTTTTTAAACTCATTTCTTCTAATTACAATTAATTTACATTCTTTGAAGTTTATATTTTATAATGTGCCAAGTAGACTAATGATAGCAACAAATGACAAAATGGAAAGGGCATACATAACATATTTCAAATATGTTTAAAGTAATTTTATTTTAGTTTCTGATTTTGGCTATTTTAATATTTCGATACTTTTAAAAAATAATCATTTTAATTATTTTATTTTTATTTTTGTCTCATATCCTCTAATTAACACTTCACTAACTAGCCATAAATTGATAATAAAAAATTTTCTTTGGATATAAAATTTATATTCAAGTTTTGTAAATTGGAACCAAAATAATCACTTTATAAAAGTATAAGGACAACGTTTCAAAAGTATAGAGACTAAAATGAACAAAAATTAAAAATATAAAGACTAAAATAGATGTTTTAAAAGTAGAGAAACCAAAACCGAAAATCCAATAACTAAAATAAAATAGTATTCATCTTAACCTTAACATGTTCTTATAGTCAACTTCTTCAAGTTGTTTGAAGTGAATTTTTGCTGAACTATTGAGAGAGAATCTTCAAATGATCTCAAGAATAAAACCGTACAATATCAATCAATAGTATGAAACTGCATAAGAAAGTGAATGTAAAATTAGAAGTCTAGAAATAACCAGTGGTTAAGGTGGGGAGAGAGATCACGAGAGCAAAGAAAAATCTAGACTTCTTCAATCTCAACTATTCAAACTTGGAAGCACAAAAATTCCAAGCCTACTCTAACCAAGTTAGTATAACATGATGACGATTCAAGTTGTGAGGTGGAACACTATAGCTTGGTGCTCGGTTCCTTCTGAGACAATAGACCAAGCACGGACTAAGACATTGACATCCAATTCATCCAAGTTGGAACCCGAGTTCGAAGCCAAAGGCTGCAGCTCTCATACCATCGTTTTGCAGGTTATCCTACCAAGAAATTGTTTGAAAAAGAAAGAGGAGAAGAAAGGGGAAAAGAAGAAGGGGAGTGGGAAGGGAGAAAAGAACAAACACCAGTGAAAAAGACTAAACAGTTAAGTTTTACCCAACCAATATCCTACTACTACAACCAGCAATCAGAAAAATTATCTGTACAGCTAATGCTAATCTTCTCCTACAACAATCCCTCAATTTCATCGATCAGTATTGTTTACCATCTTTTCAATCTCACTAACATTATATGCTAAAGTTTATATTGTAGGGGGAAAAAAAGGAAAGAACACCTGTAGCATATGCATCGAGTATCATTCTAGATTCATTGTCCAACATGCGCTTTTCAAGCTCCTCAAGCAGAGCTAATCGCGAATAAAGGTTCACTTCGATCATATACTAATTGATTTTATTCTCTTTTGATAAAAAATCCCACCAAAATGATAACCCTAAACCTAGGATATCAAAAAATCCAATCAAATATATTGCAAGGAGTTCACGAGCACATATCTGGATTTAATCAAATAGATAAGTTGATATAGCTTTCCCCTATGGACATGCTCTACCAAGCAGTTACAAACAATGGTACCTGTGAAATATATATTTGCAATTCACCACGAATTTGGATTCACTGCAACTCTATGAAACAAAACCATAAGCCACAATCTTTATATAAATACACATTATTTTTCTTTTTCATTTTTCTTTTATTTTTTACCATAAATAAGACATCATAAGAAATATTCCAGCATCTAAGTACTGTAAATTGGCACAGTAATACTAATACAACAAAATACCTCCCCTAAGTTGAAGGGTTCTTCTGAACTTGTGAACATCACAAACTGCTCCCGACGCAACGAATTCAAAAATTGCACCCTCAACCGTGACACCCATAACATATCTCTTCAACAAATATTGTACCCCGTAAATTTCCTACGGACACATTTCTCTTGATGAGGAGAAACACGTCACAGTGTTCGGGAAGCCAGCGAAGACGTTCGAGTATGACTTGGTTAGATAGGAAAAGTTGATGGTTGGTGGTAGAGGAGGTACCCTTTCACCTTTCTTTAAAAGATCTTGTAAGTTCAATCTCTGCAAGGTCAGGACAGATCTAGACTCCTTCCAAATGAAAGCCAGTTGGCCATTCTGAAATACAAAGAGAGAACCGGGCTTCGAACCAGGGTATCTAAAGCCATACCCATTGGCAATGCCCTCTCCCGTAAACGTATGCCGAATGCTCACAGGTAGCAGATCCCCATCAGACTCCCAAGGAAATGGATCGACCGAAGGTTCGTTAATATTCACTCTGAACATTGCAGAACCATTAGGATGTAAAACATAGTGAGTACCTTCCAATATTTTCGTTGCAATGAGAAACAATTGTCCCTGGGATTTCTCGTAYGAAAGCAAAAGAAAGAAAAGGGCTTTTCCRGGCTTGTCTTCTGTAGGCTTSCCCGGAGGCCAGCCGAATGTYCCTCCCCATAAACCAGCATACTCTTGCTCGGCAGTTGGCACTCGCATTGGCAATTTATACAGTGCAAACCGGCTGTCGTGCATATTAGGCCATCCTCGGTAAGAAGATAGCTTCATGGTCGATGCGTGCAATGCCAATCCGACCGTATCACCCGATTTAAGAAACTCTTCAAGTTGCACATATTTATTGACACTRCTTGAACAACTATTCTTTGACATTCCTTTGCTATCATTAAATAAGCCAGATTTCCCCAGTATCTGATTAAGGCTTTGCCTCAAATACCTGCCAAGATTTTTCCTTTTCGCGCATCTTTCCTGATCATTGTCCGCATTAATCGACTTGTGAAGACCACTCGAACCATCAAGAGACTTTCTGAACTCACTTAGTTCCAACTGAGTAGGATTTGGTAACAGTTCAGAACTACCCTTCCAAGACATTTGACTTCCACCAACTTTATGAATCTGCATAAGTACTGATCTCCTTTCTGATAACTCCAACATATCTTTCTCGAAGTTAACTTCATCATCCCTCAACCTAGGAAATAGCGGCCCAGTAACAAGGTCGGGTGCCTTGACACGAACTTGACTCATTACAGTTTCGAGCAACTTTCTTCTATCACTAAAAGCCAACCGGCCAAACGGCACCTTTGCCTCAGGCTGTCCAAAACCCCTCTGGGACTTAGAAATTTCACTGTTAGACCTACAAACCTTTCTAGACTCTTGATTTGAATGGTTAACAAAGCATTTACCATGTAACAAGTTACTACTACACTCGTGCTTGTGCGATCTAGTGTCAACCTCAAGAAGAAGCACGTTGCAACTCTTATCGACAGCCTTCACCAAACCCGGATAAAAATAGTCACTCCCCTTCTCCCTTCCATGTAGAAAAAATGCAGTGGACCCATCAACATCTCCCAGGATTTCGAAAACAGGTGCCCAGAGAATTGGCCCATCTTCAATGCCTAACGGACCAAGTTCTTGAGGGATAATCCGACAACCAACAATCGAAACAAAACCCGGCATCACATAGACTACATTCCCAAGCTCCGGATTCTGATGAACCCATATTCCAATCAATGGCTCAACACTGCTAAGAAAGCGGCAAAGTGCCTTAAATGACGCCATACCCGTTCGCCATTCGATAAGTTCTTTGGCCGCCAAAATTCCAACCATCTCACATTGCGTAAGCCAGACCTTTTCAGATGTTACCGTAGCGTATAGACTCCTACAGCATAGACTTAAATTACACAGGTCCCTTGGAGCAAGGGACCGCGACACGATCGAAAACACATCATCTGGGAGGGAAAGGAGCAAGCTCGATCCACAGACTTCAGTCAACATATGCAATCAGTAAAAATTTAAACCAGAAATGCTTCAAATTAAGTTACAACACAGTTCATTCCAATAAGAGGATTCTAAATCCAGCAGAGAACAACATGAATGGAGCAAAAGTTCAGAGCAGCCAACGAAAGCCGAGACTGCCCTGTTTCTCTATCAAGATGATATTCTTTCCCACATCAAAACCAACAAATAGATCAGATTATTCCTGGAAACTGTAAATTAATTTCTTGAATCGGTACAGAAGGAGACACCAAATCCAAAAGGTTCCGACCAAAAAATGAATATAGCAGCTGACTTGCCCTAAATCCCCAAAACGAAGATAGGGTTCATCGCCGATTCGCCATCTGGTGAAGGAAATAATCGGAAATCAAATGAGAAAACCTAGAACAGAACGAACCGAACCTGATTTGCATGAAGAGGGCATGAGAAATAGACGAAATTCAACTCTCGAAGCTTGATTTCTATGGCCGTGCCTCGCAATTCATCGGACCCCCCTCGGCGATGGAAAACGAAGATTAATCCTGACACTTTCCGGGAAAATTAAAGAACAACAGAGAGAGTAATACCTAATTTTCCGAGGAACCAAACAGTTTACCAATCGTCAAACCGAGAGAGCCCTAGATCTGATGGAACTCCGACGAAGCGAGAGCCAATGGCGCGCTAACTACGAAGAATGTCGAAGGAAAACATACCAATTTCGACGAAACCGCGGATTTTCTTTTCTTTTCTTGTTTTTTCGGCAAAGGAAACCGCGAATTTTTCTTCTCTCTTACTGATTTTTTGTTTGTAAAATTATGAATTTATTTCTTTTTTCTTTTTGCAAAGGTAAAATTATGAATTTAGCCCTTTCTTTAAAAATTCTAAAATATATTCGAACGTAAAATCAATTTTACCCTCAAGTGTTACTAGTTAGCAAGTTGTATCAAATTTTATGGTGAACTTTCAAATTTATCAAATTACATCTTACGATTTTCATCTTTTTATACGTTTTCTTATATAAATTCGTTAAAAAAGTATTAGGTTAAGGTACAAAATTCTTTATTTAAAAAAATTAGAGCTTTTTTTTAGTGAAATTTAAATCGATGAACTTTGAGTTATTCGCCTTAGCATATCTCTCGATATAGGAAGGGGCATTTTCTTGCTTATTAGCACCCCCTTACCCCTAAACTAAAAGTGGTTGAATTTGTGTATTAATTAAACTTGATTTTATGAAAAGCTCGATTTCATTGAGATTATTTGAGGCTTTTTTTAGATCTTTACATTGTTTTTTACTTTTTTTTTTTTTAAGTACAATGGGGTATGTGAATTTGAACCTCTAACCTCAATGGAAATAGTAGATGCCATTAACCGCTAAGTTAAGTTCATGTTGCACATTATTTTTTAATTAGTTAATGAATACGATAAATTGATTAAAGGTTAAAAATTGTAACAAATTGATTAAAGGTTAAAAATTGTAACACTTATCTAAGTCTACGATCCAATTTGATGAAATTAAAATTTATAGTAAAAAGTAATCAATTGCCAATGTTAGGTGTAAATTGATTTTAAGTTTAGTAATGGAGAAATGCATTTAGCGACTATTTATTGTTTGTTGTTATTATGTGCAAACCATAGAGAGAGAAAAACTTTATTAACATAATAATTCTCTAATACATCTTATGATATGAAGTCATCACATATAAATACTGAAATAGTTATAGTACTAACTAACTTGAGTTACTATCATGAGTTAATAACAAACTATTGTTAACTAACTCTAATACTCCCCCTCAAGATAGAGTGTAAAGATCAATAACACCCATCTTGGGCATAAGAAACTTCAAGGTGGAAGAAGGAAGAACTTTTGTAAACATGTCAGCTAATTGAGAGCTCGAACGAATCAATAGAAGCTTCAAAAAACCATCAGAAACTTTATCACGAACAAAATGGTAGTCAATCTCAATATGTTTGGGTTCGTGAAAAGTGGGGTTAGAAGCAATGGAAACAGCAGCATGATTATCACAATAAACAAAAGCAGGTGAAGAAAGTGGCACAGAAAAATCATGAAGTAACTGCTGAATCCATATAAGTTCACTGGTGACAGCAACCAAAGCTCGATATTCAGCCTCTGTAGAAGAACGAGAGACAGTGGCCTGTTTCTTAGACTTCCATGAGATCAATGAGTCATCAAAGAAAACACAAAAACCAGTAACAGATCGACGTGTACCAACACATGAACCCCAATCAGCATCAACAAAAGCTTGAAGCCCAAAAGAAGAAGTCTTGTGTAACAAAACGCCTTGACCAGGACTTAAGATATCTTAGTAAATGATGGACAACATTAAGGTGGCTAGAACAAGACTGCTGGAGAAACTAGCTCAGTTTATCCACAGGAAAAGAGATATCGGGTCGAGAAATCTGTAAATAAAGCAAACGGTCAAGTAAACGCCGATAAGCATTAGCATCCTTATCAGATAATGGTTCACCATCATATTTAGATAACCGAAGATTCGGATCCATGGGAAACACAGCAGGTCTAGCACCAAGAAAACTAGTGTCTTCCAAAATTTGAAGACAATACTTGCGCTGAGATAAAGAAATACCACGAGATGAACGAAATATTTCCAAGCCTAAGAAATATTTAACTGAACCCAAGTCTTTCAACTGAAAATGTGACTTCAAGATAGTCTTGACAAAATTAAGAACAGTATGTGAAGGTCCAGTTAAGATAATATCATCAACGTAAACTAATAAGGCCACAAAAGTATCGTCATGTCCTCTAGTAAACAAAGAGTAGTCAACCTTAGATTGGGTAAAAGCCATGAGAAAGTAGAGCATGAGAAAATTTTGTAAACCATTGTCTAGAGGCTTGCTTTAAACCATAGATAGACTTGTTAAGTTTACAAACAAGGGAACCTATGAACTAGACTCCCCCTGACTAGGAGTGTAACCAAGAGGCAACGACATATAAACTTCTTCAAATAAGTCTTCATTCAGAAAGGCATTATTTACATCCATTTGGGCAAGAGGCCAATCATACGAAGCTGATAAAGTGAGTAAAACCTTTACAGTCACAATCTTAGCAACATGGGAGAATGTATCAAGAAAACCAATACCTTCTTGTTGATTATACCCCTTTGCAATAAGGCGAGCCTTGTTGCGATCAACAGTACCATCTGCTTTATATTTGACACAATACACCCATTTTGAACCGATGGCATGATGATAGGCAGGAAGGGGAACAATCGACCATGTGTTTGTCCTCTCCATAGCAGCCAATCGACCATGTATTTAATAAAGTTTTATTCAATAAATTTGTTGTTGAATCATAGCTTTGCATTGTCTAAAATCCGATAAACTAAACATTCAAGGTTATTTATGATGTAATCGGGACAATATATATACGAGGTATATATTTGATATACCCCTGATATATGAATGGATAATATCTCGTGAATAACCTAAAGGGTCTATAGTATATGGATAAGGCTGGGTACCTTATCCTGGCAACACTATGGATACGGCCCACTCTGTAAAGGTTACAGACGACTCGATCCAGGTCGTTCGTGTGGAGACATGCAAGTGAGGGTATCTTGTACAATGAGTTTGTATAAGACCGGACCGCGAAATAGGCAATCTTTAGGTGTAACACCGTTAACTAATAGATTGCTATTTCTTAGGATGACCAGGCAACTCATTCTCAATCCTGAGTGAGTTATGGACTCCTGCCCGTGAGGGCTCGTCTTTTGATCTGTATGGGTGAGAGTGGCCCGAGTCGCCGACTCAACATTCCTACCATTTTGGGGACGAGACCGAGTAAGGAGCTGGGAACATAACTTCACAAGATGGAATTCACTTCTCCCCGACTTTAGGGGAGTAGATGAGTGTTCCCTTAAATGCTGACTCCGGGACTTGAACAAGGGGCCCCACCCTCTCATTGGCCGAGAGGGACTTCCGGTTATTGGTTGGACCATAACTGGGTTGTTCACTAGAGGAGCAGTGATGTTTAAGGAGTAAGATGTAACTCAGGGGTAAAACGATAATTTGACCCAACTTGAGTTACGAACACTCGTGAAGGATTGACTCGTCATTAATGGTCATATATCCATGGACACGAAAACATTCTGCAGTGAGAAGAGTGCAACTACGGGTCTTTAGTGGAATGACCCGTAGTTAACGAATCTAGATTAACTCGGTCAATGAGTTTGACCGATTAATCTTGCATCGTTGGAGCTTCGGATCTGTAGGTCCATTGGTCCCCTTGCTAGCTCATAACGGGTAAAACGAGGATCAAGTTTTTGGAAGAATTTGAATTGTTCAAATTACTTAAGGGATTATATGTATATTGATACATTATAATATATAGTTAATTGTGAATTAAAACTATATATTATGAGAGATATTATTTGAATGAGATTCAAATAAAATTAATATGAATAAGATTCTTATTAAAACTATAGGTTAAAAATAATGTGCATAAGATGTACATTAAAACTATAGCTTATACGAGAGTAATGTTTTAGAATATGATTTTAATTTTATAATAAATAATTAAGTGTTAATTATTTATGTATGTATATATTTATTAATTATTAATTGGATTAATAATTAATTATATTAATTAATTTGATTAATTAATTATATATATATATATATTAATTATTATATATTATAAATATATATATATATATATTAATATTATTATTATTATTATTAATATTAACTCCCTGCAAAATTGTAGGGGAGTGGGGGGTTGCTGTGACGTGGGGAGTTACCCCACGTCACTGTTCTTCTTCTTCAATGGTTGAAGAAAACAGAACACTACAGAGAAAAAATAAGCATCCCTAGATCTCTCTCAAGAAGCTAAATCTCTCCCTCTCGGTCCAATTTTTTGCTCCTACCAGCACAATCCCGAGACCCAAGAGGATAGCGAGGAAGAAATAGTGGTGGTGTTCGAGGAAAACTAGTTGAAGAAACGGTCTTCAAAAGTAAAGTTTTCTCTGTATTTTTCTTCTGTAAAATTCGGTTTTGTATCCCGAAAATCAGCAACGAAAATCTATTTCCGCTCCGGGATTCACATCCCTTCAATGTTAAACTTGTCCAATACTTTATTAACATACTCTTTCTGTGACAGTGTCAAAATACTATCTTTTCTCTCTATCCTCATCCCTAGGATTTGTTTGATAGCTCTTAAATCTTTCATGTCTAATTCATTAGATAATTCAACCTTTATCTTCATAATTTCTTCTTGTTTGGTCCTGCTATCAACATGCATCAACATATTGAAATAAAATGATGAATGAGTTACCCTGAGTTCTTATGTAACAACAATGATCTACATGACACCTCTAAAATCCACTACTGCACATAAAACTGTCAAACTTCTTATACCATTGTTTGGGTGCATGTTTGAGACCATATAGGCTTATCTGAAGTTTGTATACCATTTTCTCTTGCCTCTGTACTGTAAATCTCTATGGCTGCACCATGTAAATTTCTTCCTCCAAATCACCATGAAGAGAAGCTGTTTTTACATCCATTTGTTCCAGGAACAAATCTTCTTCTGCCACTATTGATAGAATAGTCCTAATGGTAGTTAATTTAACTACGGGAGAGAAAATCTCATTAAAGTCAATACATTCCTTTTGTTGAAAGTCTTTGACTACAAGTCTTACCTTGTATCTTTTGCTGCCATCGGGCTCCTGTTTGATTCTATATACCCATTTATTCTGCAAAGCTTTCTTACCTCTTGGTAACTCAGCAAGTTGCCATGTCTGATTGATCATTAGAGAATTCATTTCATCTTTCATGGCTAACTTCCACTTAACAAAGTCTTCCAACTGAACCGCCTCTTCATAACATTCAGGTTCACCTCTGTGAGTTAGTAAAATGTAATTCAATGTAGGGGAATACCTCTGTGGTGGTCTGATTGTTCTACTAGATCTTCTAACCGTTAGTGGTGGTGTTCTTTGAACTTGATCAGTTTCCACTACTGGTTCATCAGATCTCACAACTGTTCTTCAGGAGTAATTGTATTCTTATCTTCAATCTCTGTTGTTTTAGTCTCAACCTCGGGAGGACTTATATATTGAGTCTTCTCTAAGCTTCCATCTAACTTTTTCTTTCCTGAATCAACTTTATTTCTGTCTTTGTATAAGACTTTCTCATTGAAGGTCACGTTCTTGCTTCTAATAATCTTCTTGTTTTGGTCACCCCAAAATCTGTAACCTATCTCAGCTTCACCATACCCAATAAAGAAACATTTCTTGGATTTGACATCCAATTTACTCCCGTTTGCAGGATCAATGTAAAGGTAAGATACACAGCCAAAAACCTTTAGATGGGAAAGGTTTACTTGTTTACCAATCCAGAATTCTTCAGGCAATTTGAAGTCTAGTGATGTGGTCGGGCTCCTATTGATCAGATAGGTCGTACAATTGATTGTCTCTGCCCAAAACATCTTAGGTAGTTCTGCATGTATTCTTATGATCCTAGCACGCTCATTCAGCGTCCTGTTCATTCTCTCTGCCACACCGTTCTGCTGCAATGTTCCTGAAACAGCCTTTACCATTACAATTCCACCGTCTTCACAATATTTCTTGAATTCCCTACTAATATACTCACCATTATTATCCGATCTCAAGCTTTTGATTTTCAGGCCTGTCTCATTCTCTACCATAGCCTTCCATGTTTTGAAAACAGAAAACACATTAGACTTATGTTTAATAAAATAAGTCCATACCTTTCTGCTTGAGTCGTCTATGAAAGTTACATAGTATCTAGAACCTCCAATGGAAGAAACTTCAGAAGGCCACCACACATTGGTGTGAACCAACTCCAATTTTGTAACTTTGGCGTTGAACCTGTCTTTGAGAAACTAACACGACTCTGTTTCCCAAATATGCATCATTCGCCTAACTTGTGTTCCACTACCTTAAGTTCTTCCAGTTTCCCTGTAGAGTGAAGAATTTTCATACCTTTTTCACTCTTATGTCCCAGCCTACTGTGCCATAATTGGGTCTGACTCGAATAATCTACAACAGCTATCATATCTTTGTCTTTGTCGTTGACATACAAATTTCCTAACTTTCTTCCTCGAGCGATCACCATGGAACCCTTTGTAACTTTCCAGTTTTCTTGATCGAAGGATATTTCACATCCTTCATTATCCAGCTGCCCCACAGAAATCAGGTTCTTCATCATATTCTGAACATGGCGTACCTTGAAAATCTTCCAGACTGAACTGTTCCCCATTTTTAAATTAACGTCACCAATCCCAATGAAGTCTAAAGGCTCTCCATCAGCAAGATACACCTTTCCATGATTTCCTGCAACATAATTCTCAAGAATGTCACGTTGTCCTGTAGTGTGAAAAGACGCACCTGAATCCACCACCCATGTGTTATGAGCGCCTTCAACTGCAAAAACTAGAGCATCATGTATTTCTTCAGCAACAATATTTGCACCAGCTTCTTTCCCCTTAACTTTCTTTGGGGCTTTGCAGTTCCTTCTCAGATGTCCTATCTTATCACAATTCCAATATTCTAGTCTGCTGTTTCTAGACTTGCTTCTATTGTTTCTTGACTTTCCACGTTTTCCGTAGTCCCTGTTATTATTTCTTCCTCTGTCCACATTCAATGATGTACCAGAAGTAGACACAATACCAGAATCCTTTCTGCGAATCTCTTATCCAAGAGCTGCATCTCTGACATCTGCAAATTTCAATTTCTCTTTTCTACAAGAATTTGAAATATCTGCCTTCATAGGCTCCTAACTGTCAGGTAAGGATCTGATCAACAAAAATATAGCATTTAATTCATCCGTAAATGTTAATCGACAGCAAGTAGTTTGTTGACCAACGTATCAAATTCATTTATATGCATAGCCAGATGTACCTTCATCCATCTTCAAATTAAAAAATTTAGTTGCGAGATACACTTTATTATGTACCGAGGGCTTCTCATATATGTTGGATAGTGCATTCATAAGCCCCATTGTGGTAGTCTCCTTAGATACGCTGCTCTACACATTTTTTGTTAATGTTAGGCGAATCATACCCAACACCTTCTTGTCCAACTTTTTCCATTTGGCTTCTTCCATGTCATCCGGCTTCTTGTCTAATGCCAATTCCAATTCCTTTGGAATGTAGATAATCTACTATCTGATCCTTCCAGTACGAAAAATCAGTTCCATAAAAAATAACCAATTTATCTTCTCCAGTCATCGTTCTTCAACCTTGGGTTCTGATACCAATTGTTGTGAAAAATGCAGCCGACACTTAAAAGGATTAGATAAAATAATCTAAAACTTCTAAGTAACAAAAACGATATATAAAGATTAGGGAGAAGAAAATTAAACGCTGGATTTATACTAGTTCACCCAGTGTAGGCTAGTTTAGCTCTCTGCTACCGTTGCAGGTTTAGTAAAATGGCAGGAAGAATATCCCAATAGTTTACAAGCCCCTTAAAATAATTTCTCTCAGTTTTCCCTCACACAGAAAAACGCTCACGAATCACTCTACAAGCCTTTTAAACTCTCGAATGGATACACAAGTATTTAGCTCTAAAACTCTTTCTTCTTGGAGAATTTCTCACGACTCTCTATTTGTACACTCCAATCGAATGACCTATCTATCTCTATTTATAATAGATAGTATGAAAAAAACTAAAAGGGAATGGGAAAATAAAAAAGCCCAAACTAAATAGGACAAGGAAAATTTTAAATGGATCTTTTCCTTATAGGAAAAAGATTTTCTCCTTGGTTTGACTTCATAATCCCAACAAGAAGTACGCGACGACAACGACATATTAGGGGCAGCATGCGTGTTGTCAGTGTTAATCCCAATAGACAAGGGATTTGATGCAACAGCACATCATGAAGCACGAGGTCTGCTGTTAATGAAATTGTACCAATGAACTCTACTGAAATCCATGAGTGAGTTGATAAGATAACATTGATATTAGATGCAGGTCGTATATCCAATAAAAGAGATTGTTGATGGCAAATGTGACTAGCAGCACCAGAATCGATAATCCAAATGTTGGAAATAGAATTATCATTGGAGGAGAATAACGAAAAAGAAATACCTGCTAAGTGAGACACAACAGGTGTATTAGCATCCATCTTGGAGCCTTGAAGATGTGATTGAAACATCTCCATTAGTTGAGTGTATTGAGCCGAAGTGAGGCTGTTGAAAAATGTAGGGGAAGAATGAAGCATCGCAGTACCAGTTGGTGCAATAGATGACTCAATGTGCTTATCAGAAACCTGATTAATAGCATTGTTGCCATTAGAAGTCACGTTACAAGGACCAGAACGAGAGGCAGCCGCATTATTCGAATGATGAGTACGATAGCCAGGTGGATATCTGTGGAGTTTATAATATTTATCGATGGTGTGCCCTCTGAGTCCGCAATGCATACAGAACGATCGATTATCTTTCCTTCGATACTGAGTATTCTATTTCTTCAAGGTTTCGATAGCAGCCGCCATAGCCATAGGTTCAAGGGAAGAATGCACGATTCCGAATACACACTGACGTTCCTCTTGCCTTATTGATAGGAAGAATCGGATCCATAAGCAGAATTTGAGCCCTAACAGTAGCATAAGACTCATGAAGTCCCATAAGGAAGATCATCACATACTCAAATTGCAAATATTCAAGAAGAGATTTTGTTAAATTATAGCTTATTTTATTTTAAAGGTTTCCTATTTTATTTATGTTAGGGTTTTCTTGTTCTAATAGGTAAGTGTTTCTTTATCCTAATAGGCAAGAATTTATTTTTAGTTTCTTCTTTGTGATTGCTATTTATATAGCCTTGTACCAATCATTTGAAGTAATCAAATAAGAATTATTTTATTTTCTTATCAATTAACATGGTATCAGAGCTCTAGGTTTCCTCTAAAAGTTTTGTGCCAATTAGGATTTTGTGTCCATTAGGATTTTGTACCCATTAGGGTTTGAAGTTTTGAACACTTTTTTGCAAGTGTTCATTGTACCCAACGCACTGTAGTACCACCTCCGCCGCTGCCGCTCGTCGCCGCCGCCGCCGCCGACGCTGCC
>NW_019104506.1:382275-400165 GCF_001995035.1 Momordica charantia
ACCTTGGTAATAGTGGCTGGTCAAGGAGATATCAAGATAAATTCAAACATTACTTTAAAGAATGTGTTTCATATACCACGTTTAACTGTTAATTTGATCTCGGTAAAGAATTTGATCAAAGATTTAGGTTGCAGAGTAATTTTTCTGATTATTCTTGTATTTTTTAGGACCCTGGCAATGGGAAGATTATTGGACTTGCTAATGAAAAAGATAGACTTTATTATCTTAATGAACTTGTCGGTCAGACTAGTGTTCCAGTCTCCTTCACCTCACAAACTCATCATCCTTCAAGTAAGCTTTTGTTGAATCATTATAGACTAGGACATCCCTCATTTCGAGCTCTTAAAATATTGTTTCCCAATTTATTCAAAATCTTAATCTTGAGTCAATTCAATGTGAAGTTTGTAAATTCGCTAAACACAAGTGTGTACCCTTCCCTAGTAATAATAAACGAATATCAGTTCCTTTCTCTCTTATTCATACTGATGTTTGGGATCCCTCCAATGTTCCAAATATTTCCAAATTTCGTTGGTTTATTGTGTTTATTGATGACTGTACTCGAGTCTCATGGGTTTATCTTTTAAAACAAATTGGGACAGTTACTGCGTTGTAAATCCATGCTCCAGCTATTTTAAGCTCTGTCTTGGACATGCTTCATCCACTCCTTTTTGGGCTCAACGCTTTCTTCATGTCTTATCTTCCTTCTCCAAACATGCACATACAAGCCAATAACGAGAGAATTTAACACAATTTTAAGCGAAAGCATTCAAGACATGGGACTTTAGCTCGGATTTCAGTTTCTAAGATTATTCATGATGTTTGAGAGCTACAATAAACATACTTTTGACATTTTTTTGTATAAAATTACCCAAATAATTACTAGAATAACTCTCTTCTGGAGAGTTATCACTTCTTCCAACAAGATCTTATGCATACAGAATGATCCAACCAATGGCCTTTTTGTACTTTCTCAGAATCTGCAATAATAAAAGCTCATTTTTCGTAGATAAATAGGAAGAAATACTAACAAGTAGAGTTTCATTAGTTTCCAAATAAGCATATTTTAAATGAGATGGTAAAATCTTTTGTTCCAAAGTAGATGGCTCCACAATGGATGGTTGCAATGTTTTGCACTCTTCTGCCTTCATATCCTCTGCCTCAAACTTCTCCATCGGTTGATTCAACTCTTCTGCTACTTCTAGGCATTCATCTTCTATAGCCTCTAATTCTTCCTCAATTCCTACAACTAAGAGATCATAAAATTCATCAAATGAATCAGGGTTAGAAGTATTGATGCCCGAACACTCTTCTAAGTCTCCTGGTAGTTTCACAACATCCAAAACTTTAAACTTGACCTCCTCATTATTAACTTTCATTGTTATTTCACATTTTCGAACATTAAACACGGTATCCCCAGTTGCTAAGTCTCCTGGTGGTTTCACGACATCCAAAACTTTAAACTTGACCTCCTCATTATTAACTTTCATTGTTATTTCACATTTTCAAACATCAAACAAGGTATTCCCAGTTTCTAGGAAAGGTTTCCCTAAGATGATAGGTACATCTAAGTCAGCCTCACAGTCTAGGATGATGAATTCCAAAGGGAAGATAAATTTATCTAGCTAAACTATAACATTTTCTATTTTACCTCCAGGCTTCTTAATAGACCTGTCTGCTAATTGGAGGGTAACGGTAGTGGATCTAGCTTCTCCTATGCCCAACTCTTTGAAAACATATACGGACATAAGGTTGATACTAGCTCCTAGAGCACATAGAGCTATACCTAAGTTCTTTCCTCCAATAGAACAAAAGATGGTGGAACTGCTGGTATCTTCACATTTGATGGGTAAAGTGCTGCCTAAGCCTTCACTACTACACTTGATCATAGCTACCATCTCATGTTCCCCTATTTCTTCCTAGACACAATATCCTTTAGGAACTTAGCGTAATTCGACATTTGTTCTAAAGCATATAATAAATGAATGTTTATGTGCAACTGTTTAAGGATGTCTAAGAATTTTCTAAAATGGGATTATTGGTTTTTCTTGGCTAATTTTGTGGAAAGGGAGGAATAGGGATAAGAGACGAACTTGCTTGAGGAGAGGTGTTAGGCGTCTCCCCCGTACCTGAGCTAGTTTTTTCTTTCTCTGACTCACTTAAGACACTTTGAATTGATCTGGAGGGTTGTTCAACATCAACTGATATCTTTGGTCCTTTATATGCTAGTCTGCTCCTTAGAGTTAGGGGTGCACAACGAAACCGATGAAACCGACAAAACCGAAAATCGAACCAAAATAGAGCCAAATTTTTAGTTTGGCAGTTTGGTGGTTCAGTTCGGTTAAACGAAATAACATAACCGAATTTTTCGGTTCGGTTTCTGTTTGAATAAGTAAAACCGAATAGTAAACCGAACCGAACCGCATCCATTATTTTCGTTTAATTTTATGTATTTATTTACATATATAATAATTAAAGATTAAAAAAAAAGAAACAGTGTGACTGCGACCTGCGGCAGACAGCCTGGCAGGCTGCAGTGCACACTGCACGGTGCAGTGCATTGAATGCACTACCCACCAACTTTTTAATTTTTTTTTAAATTTTAATTGTTTAATTTTAAATAATATTTTAAATTTTACTTAGGTTTTTCCTCTTCTCCTCTTCCATTCTTTCTCCCTCATTTTCCATTCTCTCCATATTCTTCCATTTTTTCTCTTTCAATCTCAGATCAATTTCTTTCTCTATTTCAATCTCAAATCTCACCACCATATTGACCATATTTTCATCTGCTTCTACCACCATCTACCGCTTGCCACCATCCACCCACTTCGTTGCCTTCATCGGACCGTCACTGCCATTACGTATTATCATGATTCGTGAGAGCACTTCAGTTTTAAAGGTTAAATCAATCTCATACGATCTAAAGCTTAAACCGCAGGAACCGAACCGCACCGAACCGAATTATCGGTTTGGTTAAGCTATACACTTCGGTTTGGTTCGGTTCTAAAAATTTCCTATTTAAAAAATCGGTTTCGGTTTCGATTCAATCCTCAAACCGAACCGAACCGTGAACACCCCTACTCAGAGTCACCATCTTGCATTGCTCGTTTCCTTCTCTTTTTTGAACTTCCGTATGCCCTAAAAAAAGCCTCGTGGTCTTGATTTCATCTCATTAGCAAGTTGTCCTACTTGCATCTTTATGTTTCTCATCGATGCTGCTTGGTGTTAAATGGCAGCATTTTGTGATTGTATCACTACATCGGTTCTAGCCATGTATTCCTTGAGCATGCTCCCAAGGCTATTATTGTTATTTTGAGATGGCTACATCTGAGCTCTCTGGTTTTGATTATAATGTTGTAGTGATGGTGATTGCATCAGTTGATTCGAAAAGGTAGGAGGAACATAAGGCTGCTTGTACTGCTGGTTTTGCCCTTGATTTGGTCCATTGGAACTCCCTTGACCTCCTTACGAAAAGTTGGGATGGTGTTTCCACCCTGAATTTTACGTGTTTGAATAGGGGTTGAAGTTCTGTTGATTTGAATTACCTACATAATAAGTAGAAGCTGGGTTATGCAGAAAATTCTCATAAAGATGATTATTATCATTACAGTAAGAACAAGTCGAGTTCAATAATTTGACAAATGGGAGAAGTGGCAGTAAACTCTGGTTGCACGGGCTGCACATGTGTGGTTGGTGTATTCTTCATTTTTAGGGCCATCTCCTTGAGCATTTGATTCATTGTCACTATTTGCTTTTGCATTGAAGTTGCTATGTTTAATGCTGACACACATGCTTGATGTTGCTTCTTAGGTACAAGTTTTGACCTTTGGGAACACCATAGCTCATTATGGGAAGTTATGTCCTCTAAAATATTAACAATTTCGTTGAAGGCCTTCTTCGTGAAAGCTCCATTTGTGGCATTGTTGAACATCATATTTGTTGGATGGTCAAACCTCTGAAGAAATACTCGATCTGGATACATGCTGGAAACCCATGGTTCAGACACTTTCTTAACAACTCCTCGAATCTCTCACATGTCTCGTGCACTGGTCTACGATCATATTGCCTAATGTGACAATCTCCTCTCATATATCAGCATGGCGAGTGGGAGAGAAATACTTCGTGAGAAATTTCTCTACTAATGACTCTCATGTGGTGATTGAACCTGAACGGAATGAGTTAAACAACGTTCTTGCCTAGTCCCTGAGAGAAAATGAAGGAAAAGAAAAAAGTCAATCTACATGCATTGATAACTCTCCAAAAGAGAGTTATTGTGGCATTATGTTGGGCTAGATTGAGTGCAAATGAGTGAGTCCTAGCTATAAAAGCTCACCAAAATGAAGAATTAAGTCAGAAATAGAAAAGTCATAGCTAATCACCTTGCTTTATTTATTCTAATGAAATGTTAGGCTTATCTATGCTATTTTTAGGTTGTCTCTGCAGAATCTAGAAGTAATGGAAGTAAAACTGTAAAAGCAGTAAGAATTGCAAGAGCTTCTAATGTTAGAGTGCTAAATGCTAGAGTTTGCTAAAAACATATCTAGTCGGAGTAATAACTTTTCGAGTTCACGTGGAAATCATCCGTTGTCTGTAAAATTATTGCAGGTTGCCCTAAAATCGAGGAGCGATATAAAAGCTCAGGAGGTTCTAGCCGCCGCATAAAATCCCTGGGAGGAATATTCTCCAAAAGAGCAAAATGACAGAGAAGAGTGATGTACCATTTCTGTATAGTCCAAGATAAAACATAATCGAAGGTTTTGGGTATTAAAATATGCTTAAAACACGGTTTCTAAGTGAAAAGTAATGAAAAGCAGCACCTATTGAGCTTCTTTTTATCCTTGTAAACAAGGGAAATAAATTGTGCACTAACCTATAAGGAAATATACGACTTATCACAAAATTTTCAAAATCAGCATACCATGGAACTTTATCGATACGAATGATTTGTTCATCAATAAAGTGCTCCATAATACCTGATGGATCTTTTGGGCCTTTGGATTCCAACCGATATAGGTGATCTACAACTTGATGCGACGAAGTAGGTTTGTCAATTACCTCAATAAGGTACTGATTTGGTATTGGAACTTAAGTTCCAACTCGAAAGCAAAACTATTTGGATTAATTTCGTCGCTAGCCCCTCTATACCTGACACCCTATCTTCCTCTCCTTCCAAACCCTTCCTCCCTGACCACCCAAGTAAGTTTCTTGCTTTTGAAGCTTCCTTTAGTTTGATTTGTGCTCTAATTTCATACTTTTTATGTAGATTCGTAGTTTGGGATTAAATTTAGTTGAAAATAGATTCAAGGATTTTACGATGATATTTGCTCATAAATTCTTTTGCACGTGTTTAATTGTGACTTTAATCAATTGTCACTATAAGATTTATTATCCTTTGTATATCCGTAACGTACAAAGTTTAAAAATATATCCAGTAGTTCAAAAACGATTAAACATTGAATGTCAATATCCTTGACAAAAAGCACATATAATTATTAAGCTTATTTATTTTATATCCAAATAATTTATCTAATATCACGAACTTAGGGGATACATTCCAATATGGTCCATGTGTCATGTCAGATTTTACCCAAAACAATATAAATAAAGATAAAACAATACTCAATATTTTTCCTTAACATTAATAAGATGTTCATGAATAATATTATTAGGAATTATTATTCAAAAAATATATTACTAGGAATTATAATTTACTGCGTAAATTTAGTTTATTAAATTATTAAATCGGTTCAATTTAATTTTAAATTAATCTATCTTAAACTATAGTTAAAAAATTAATTATAACTCATATAAAATGTAAATTCTAAATATCTAGCACAATTATCAACGGAATAATTAATGATAATTATTATTTTTCATTATCCAGTGTATATTAATTGATTGAATAATTGTCAACTTGAGCATAACTAACTGCTTACTAAAAAATTGGTAAAAAATTGGTTGAATAATTAATTACCACATATTTGCATTGTAAAGTAAAAGAAAAAAAATAGAAAATAGAAAGTTTAGAAACATAATAAAATAGTTGTGGTTTCTGAATTTATTAAATTAGTATAAGAAGAATTTGGGAAAGAAAATATATAATCCATGAGAGCATGATAAGAAAACAATAGTCAATTGGATCTAAGAACCCTTGTGGTTATGCAACCCTTATGTCTCCAATCTAGTGATAGACACTAGAGTGCATTTAATGCAACTGCACTTTGTTGTCATCTTGGACATAGGATTCTCCAACAACTTCCTTTAAATCTTGAGGACTAAGACACTTTGGTTCATATCAGAGCACCTTCTACATTGTGATGTGAAAATGATGGAAACTTAAATTTGATAAACTCATGAAATAGAATGGAAAAGAAAACCACTGTCAGGAGGCATACATGATGCTTGGGGATATGTTAATTTTAGGAATGTTATAAATAAATGTGAATGCAATGAAATTTTCAGTTCTATGAAAATGTTGATAACAAATATTTAAATTGAGAAATAAATATTTCATCATTTTTAAATAAGTTAAAAATTATTAATATTAATATTATGTCCATATTAATGATATTTTGGTGATATTTTGTTGATATTTTGTCTTTTTTTTTTCTTTTGTAATACTATGAAATATCGATTCACCTCTCATGTGAATATAAAATCTATGGAAATATAAAAATGTCAGAGGCAACGAAAATTTAAGAGACGGTTCTCAAGTAAATATTTAAATATGTTTATCAAATATGAGTTTAACTTATCTACACTCATTCACACCCAATATAAATCCTTCAACCAAAAGCCTATTCGATAGTGTTATTTTTCATTTACTTGAAAAAAATTGTTTCATTTTCTTGAAAAAAATCGTCGAATAAGGACCAAACTTATAATTTCGCATTTTTTTTAAGTTTGCCCACAATTTTAATAACATTTTCTAAAATTTAAAAATTAAAACAGTTTGATAATGGTACCTAAAATATCACTTTCTAAAATACAGGTACTAATCACTAAATAAAATATTCCTCGGTAACTTTGCTCTTAGAGTCTATGTATCCAAAGAAGAAAATAAATGTTTGGAAAGAAGAAAATTGTTAGGGCTAAAATACTACAAAGAATTACTTTTTTTAGTCGAACGGGAGGGTGAAATTCTAAACCTTCGATGTTTTTAAGAGTATATATACCTTAATTAGTTGAGGTTGATTCACATGCTCCAAAAATGATTTTACAACATAAAAGTCACATAAAGGAGAGAAATAGCTTAAGCCACAAATTACAATACCACCCCAAAAAAAAATAATAAAATAAAAAACAGGCACAAAATGCTTGAAACTGCAAACCTCTCAATTTATTTAAACAACGAAATCTCATTACACACCAGATGATTTGGAACATAGCTGCAATATCAGCACACACCATAGCATCACAAAAGGAACACCAAGCAAAAGAACATAACATCATAGGCTTTCATATTCTTTACAATTCTGAATGTGTTTTCTTAGGCTTTACGACACACGTCTCCCTCGCAAACCCACCCTTCCTTTTCCTTCTTGGCTCCGTCGTTTTCCAAAGCACATTTCGGGTGCAAATCGAAGTCACACTCCTCACAAAAAAACGACCAACTATATCCCATCTCATCGCATGCGTCACAGACATAGGAAGACCGACGTGTCCGAACAAGTTCGTGTTGTTCATGTAGTTGATGCTTCAGTTTCTCAGGCCACCCCTTTGCCTCTTCTTCCAGCTGCTCCTCCAATTGCTTCAGACGTTCCTCTGTGAACGGATAGGCATCTGCTCCATGAGCTGTTATGAGCTTACGAGCATCCGTTGAGACAGTACGACCACTCTGATTAAGGGCTACGAGCGCAGGAATGCCTTCAATTTTGAACCTACGACTTAGAAACTTCTTCCTTTCATCCACAAATGGCAGGGCTAACCAAGGCATTTCTGAAAAGAATTCCTCAAATGAATCTTGGTCACTATCACTTGAAATGAAAATGACTTCAAAATCTTTGTCCTTTTGCTTAATTTCGTTGTACGCCTCGGTAAGCTTGGGTAAAAATGCGCGGCATGGAGGGCACCAATGTGCCGAGAAATAGAGCAGAATGTTCTTGCCAACAAGTTCAGATACCGGGATCTGGCCAAACCAAAGGCAATCAAACATAAAAATACAGAAGGAGACTACTTGAGAGTACTACACACACACAGCACACACATTTTGGTTTAACTCAAAGATTTATGGCAAGAAGCAGCAAAAATAAACTTTTACCTTTGCACCATTTTTTCCAATAACAAATTTTGTTTCCCCAAAAGCTAAAAGAGACTCCAGAGTCTGCGACTCGAGCTTCGCCTTCTGAATCTCAGCAAGCTTTTCAAGTTTCTCTGGAGTGAAAGGGTAGGCATCAATTCCATGCTCTTCAATGAGTTCTGCAGCATTCGCGTTCAAAGTCTTCCCGTCCTGCCCAATTATAACAAGTGTAGGAATATCACCAAGCTCAAAATAATGAATGAGTTTTTCACATTTCTCATCCTTAAACGGCAGTGCCAACCATGGCATTGTTTTGAATGCTTCTTTGAAGTCTTCATCTTCATCATCTAAAGAGATCAACACAATCTCAAAGTTCTCTCCCTTCTCTTTCAGTTTCTTGTAAGCCTCAACCAAAGTAGGCGTAAATTCATCACATGGTTCATGGCCATTCACTGAGAAGTACAACCCGATCAGTTTCCCTTCAAGCTCAGAGACCGGAATCTACAACACGAAATTTATAGTTATCACCGTATTCCCATCACAAAAAACGAAGAATCCGATAAACCATTGAATAAATTATACCTGATTTCCATCATTTGATATCACATAATTGCGTGAGGTCGAAACCAAAATGGAACTAATGGTTTGGTTCCTTTTAGCCTCCTCCTCTTTCTCCTTCAGAAATTTGATCTGATCAGAAGTAAAAGGATAGGCATGAGCCCCATGTTCTCTGACTATTCTCACTCCATCTTCAGTTGAAACCTTCCCATCGGCGTCGAGAACAACAAGACGAGGAATTCCGCTCACTTCGAAAATTTCATTCAAGCGTTCTTTGGTCTCTGAATCAGAAAATGGAATGGACAACCAGGGCATCTTAGAGAAGTAATCCTTGAAAGATTCTTCATCGTTGTCACCAGAAACAAACACAACTTCAAAATCACCCTTAGAAGCTAACTCCTCATAAACCCCTGCAAAAACTGGAGTAAAACCCCGACAGGGAGGGCACCATGATGCTGAGAAATACAATCCCACATTCTTTCCGATTAAGGAACTGTTCTTCACCTGTAGGAAACACAAATTAATGGCCCATAAGAGGATTAATTCACTCACTAGTCACTTCCTCTTACAGATTCCCAAATTTTCTAGTTCAAATTTTTCTAGGGTTAGTTAATTATTCGGCAATCCAACACGAAAACAACAGATTGAGAAGAAATTAAACCCTGAAGCATTTCCACACACACGGACAACATCCCAAGCAGAAATGGAGAAAAGAAAGCCGTTCTTATCCACCAATTTCAATTGAGAAGATGAAAAGATACACACATACCTGATCGCCATTGTTGCGGATGAGAAAGTCTCTACCCTCGGAGGAAATCAGGGAATTGAGATCGTGAACAGCATCAGAAGCCATAGTCTTTCAGAATCGTAGTTAATTGCTGGATTTCCGAAAGCTAATTGCCAGTGATGGACAGGACACATGAAGATCAAAGAAATCGCCATTAATATAGCGAAAGAACAAGCTTCGAGAGCAAGTAAATTAAACGCGATGACTTTGAAGTCAATGAATGAAAAAGCATCGAATCCGAGTTCATATGCCCGTACTAAAGAAACAATTTTGCGGAATCTTTTCAGAAAAATTCTTGTGCTGAAGTTATATTTCTACAATCTCCTTTCACACTGTCAATGGTTATAAATTCTGTGGTTTCAAAATTTGAGAAATAGTTTAAAATTTGTTATCTTATTAAATGAATATAATTAAATTTCTTTTTGATTGATTAAAATATGACAATGTTAAATAAGTAATTTCTTTGAAATTTTACCAAATCCTAAAAAAATAAATTTAAGTAAAAACACACCATTTGAAATCGATCCTATTCAAAATCCTAAAGTACCAAATTATTGAATGTAATTTCTAATGGTGGCATTTTCACATATAAATGTTAAAGTTGACTAATGATAATATAATACAGTAGCATTTAGAATTGTGTTAACTTGAGGCATTTTGTTTGATTTTTGTTTCAGGTAGGGGACAAAAACTCCTATTTAGCAGCTGAAAATACGAAAGCAGAAGGGATGAAGTTGAGGAAAATGTGGTCAACTTTGTTGATGCTAGAGCATAAATAAATGGTTACAAAAAATAGAGTTGGATTAAAAGAAGAAAAGTAGTTGGAGGAAAGAGAAAATCAATCATTGCTCGCACTAGGCAAATTCGTCAGAAAAGAAATCGTGGTTCAGAGGTTATAAAATCGATTTCTTTTCAGGACTTTATTACCCTCCCACATTTGGAAAGTTATCGGGCATTTTTTTTAGGAAAGACAGAAAGCGTGGGAGTTTTTTTTTAAATTAAAAAACTACAAAAAGAAGGAAAGCGATTAAAAATGTAGTTGGGTATTATCTGTGCATTAATGAGGAGATTTGATGGTTTGGTTATTTAAGAGACTAACTTTTGAAGAAAGTCCATCGCCGCCCAAAAGGTTGAAACCCTAATTGTGTGCTAGCACTCTTTACCCTCCCTCCCGGTTCCTTTTCAGCGCCTTGTCCTTTCCTTTTAGCTTAGCCCTAGGCTTTCTACAGTGCCAACAATTCGTCAGCAACGTCATCCCATTATGCCTTGAGTTAAAACGAAAGCAAGGAAGGGTAAGAAACCTATCCCTCCCCAAGAACTGACACCATTTCCTTCGCCAGAAAAGTCACCAGAAAAAGCCCCAGAGAAGTCTCCCCTCCAACCCGGCCCGTTACCCGAAGAAATCGTCCCAGAATAGGACATCCCTTCCTCGCCTAAGAATAAGCCGACAGCAAATGTCTGGCATTATTTTGATAGTATACTTTATACACCAAATTTCATGATATTCAGGTAGAAATCATTTAACAATTTTCTGTCATTTGTGGCTTATTTACGTGCATAACTGATGTTTTTTATAGGATCAAGCTATTAGAAAGAATTGAAGCATAAGCGATCAGTTGAGGGAAACTAGAGTGAAAAAGAGGAGCTTGTTGAAACCACATCAGCGCCATCATTTAGCGCCATGGCGCGCGTACAGGTCAGAATGGATAGCCAAATCCCGAAGAAGCAGCGCTGTATTGTAGCGCCATGGCGCTACGAACTTACACGTCCGTCACAAATCTAGGACGGCGCCATGGCGCTCCCTAATGGCGCCATGGCGCTGTAGCGATGCCCTAACTTAAGAGAAAGATTAGTGCACCGTTTTGGGGACTTTTGGGAGATTCTGAAATCGGGGAAAGGATTTTGGAGAGGATTGGCTCAGGGTTTGAGGCAAGAAGGCTCAGGAGACGATGTTCGAGGGCTCGTGATCGTGGAGATTGAGTCGAGGACGGTCAATCAACACTACGGCTTTAGTTTCTCTCCTTTCCCTTATCTTTTCTAGATTTATTATGAAATTCGTTTTAGGATGTTATTTTATTTTCATGAACATGAGTAGCTAATCTTCTTGTTCTAGGAATTGACGTAGTCATTGGATTTATGAGTTGGATTTATTAACATTTGTCTTGATTGATTTGTTTTTAATCTATTCATGCATTTATTTGCTTAATGCTTTTAATCTCTTGATCACGGATTAATTGTTGCTAAATCTGAATCTTATGCTCGGGAGAGGTGGCTTAGGTTGGAACCTGAATGCATGACTGGGGTAGTTCTAAGATCGGGAGATTTAGAATTATCTTAGAGGTTGTTAAAAGATTAAGACTTAAGGCCCTGCTTGTTATTGAAACTAGATAGGGATATTGGTTTCTTAATAAGTGGGAGAATTAATTGTGCTCGGGAGAGACTTTTATGATTCTTGATTTCTTGACTTGTAGATTAATTGCATATTCAATCTCGACATTTTTAATTTGTCCGCTTGTAGGTTCAATTGGTGAAATCATTTCCCTAGGACCCGTTCTCCATAAGAGTTTTCTTAGAGTCTTTTTATTCACCTTGTTTTTTATCTTTTGTGTGTCAAAAGAAATTCCTGATTGTTTCTCTAGATAAAATTGGACATTAATATCTGTAGTACTCGAGTGACTAGAAACCCAATCCAGTAGACGATATCGGTAATTACTTACCACCTTTATTAAAACTTGACTCGTACACTTGCGGTAAGTAATTTCTGCTACAAGTTTTTGGCGCTGTTGCCGGGGATTGGCAATTATTTAGTTTCACTTGATACTGTGGAGAATTTGTTTGATGTTACTTTAGAGTTGTTTTTAATTGTTGTGTCTTTACTTTTTTTTTTAGGGGGTTGATTTGTATACGCAAGGACAAAGACGCAGTTTTAGTCCCTTTTGATCCTGAAATTGAGAAAACCTGTAAAAGAAATCGAAAGGAGAAAAAGAAGACGACTGCGGAGATGGATCCACCACCACCTGTACCGATTGTTCAACCTGTAGAACCACCCAAATTAGAACAAAATAACCAAAGGACCATTAGAGATTACTGTCGACCGAACTTCCCTGATCATGTTGGCATAACCAATTTGCCTATTAATGCCAACAATTTTGAGTTGAAACCTGGCCTCATCCAGATGGTTCGAGAAAATACATTTAGGGGCGGTGCCACAGAGGATCCAAACAATCATTTGACAATGTTTTTAGATGTTTGTGGTACTGTGAAGATGAATGGAGTAACTGATGATGCTATTCGCTTACGCCTTTTTCCTTTTTCCTTGCAGGATAAGGTAAGGGATTGGTTGAAATCTTTGCAACCAGGCAGTGTTAATTCTTGGCAGGAGATGGTTCATGCGTTTCTCACAAAATTTTTCCCACCTACTAAGACAGCTCAACTTAGAACAGAGATCGGATCATTCAGGCAATATGATTATGAGAAATTGTTTGAGGCTTAGGAGCGATATAAGGAGCTTCTAAGGAAATGTCCACAGCATGGTTATCCGGAGTGGCTGTAGATTCAGATGTTTTACAATGGATTGAATGGACAAACAAGGACTATACTGGATGCTGCAGCATGAGGCACTTTATTATCCAAAACACCTGAGAATGCTTACATATTATTGGAGGACATGGCAGCCAATAGTTTCCAATGGCCTAGTGAGAGATCGAATGCCAAAGGACCAGGAACTTCTCATTCAAAAGAGTTGGTGGCAGCAGCAGATACATATTCTTACTATGAGCCAACCATCGAGTAAGCTCAGTATGTCAATAATAGAAATTTTGGCTACAAGGGAAATCAGCAACAAAGCTCGCTGCCAACACACTATCATCCAGGGTTGAGGAATCATGAAAATTTTTCTTATGCTAACAACAGGAATATTTTGCAACCTCCACCAGGTTTTACATCTCAGCCAGCTGAAAAGAAATCCTCCCTTGAGGATCTACTTGGGGCTTTCATCAATGAGTGTAGAAGTCGAGCTAGTCAGATTGAAAATCAGGTAGAACGGATGGAAGTTAAATTGGAAGGAAACACAACTGCCATCAAGAACATGGAGGTGCAGATAGGGCAAATGGCATCCACATTGAACACTATGTAGAAAGGGAAGTTTCCAAGTGACACTGAAGTTAACCCACGAGAACATTGCAAAGCCGTCACTTTGACAAGCGGAAAGGAGCTCTAGGGGCCTGAAAAGAAGAAAATGGAAGAACAAGTCATCACAAATGAGGAACGGGAAAATAAGGAGGAAGTTGTAAAGGAGGCCACTCCTACTCTACAGGCTGACAAGCCTACTAGTTCTATTGCTTCTAGTCTTCCTAACTCTTTACCTTATCCTCAACGTTTCCAAAAGAAAAGGATTAATGCTCAATTTGCTAAATTTATAGAAATTTTTAAGAAACTTCACATTAATATTCCTTTTGCAGATGCGCTGGAACAAATGTCAAATTATGTGAGGTTTATGAAGGACATTATGACTGGGAAAAGAAAATTAGAGGCTTATGAAACGGTGAATCTCACTGAGGAGTGCAGTGCAATCCTTCAGCGAAAACTACCACAGAAATTGAAAGATCCAGGGAGTTTTACTATTCCTTGTACTATTGGTAGTTCATCATTTAATAAGGCTTTAAGTGATCTTGGTGCCAGTATTAATTTGATGCCTCTGTCTGTTTTCAGGACACTTGGTCTTGGAGAGGTGCAACCAACTACAATATCCTTCCAGCTAGCTGATCGATCTATCACTTATCCCAGAGGTGTCATTGAAGATGTTCTCGTCAAAGTTGACAAATTAATTTTCCCTGCGAATTTTGTGGTCTTGGACATGGAAGAAGATTCAGAGATTCCTATAATTTTAGGACGACCTTTCCTAGCGACTGGACGTGCTCTGATAGACGTGCAATTGGGTAAGTTGACTTTGAGAGTTAATGAGGAGGCCGTTGTGTTCGACATATCTCGTGCCATGAAATATCCCAAGGAGGTAAGTACATGTCATAGGATAGATGTTGTTGATGCCACTGTAGCTGAAATAAGATCTTTTGTTTCATTTGTTGATGCCCTTGAAAAATGCATGCTTGGTTCTGATATTGACGAAATAGGGGAATTAGATCAGGAGGTTTCTTTTTATCATGATGCTCTTAATCGATTACCAATTATTCATGATAAAAATGTTAAAGTTGATGTGATGGAGTTTAATGAAAACATTGATGAACCTGTGAAAGCTCCTGCCCTTGAATTGAAACAATTACCTGCTCATCTTCGATATGCTTTTCTTAGTGAGCCTTCTACTTTTCCTGTTATTATATTTGCTTCTTTGAGCCAAGTAGAAGAGGAAAATTGTTGAGAATTTTGCGCACTCATAAATCTGCTTTAGGATAGTCTATTGCTGATATAAAAGGTATTAGTCCTTCGATAGTTATGCATAAAATTTTAATGGAGGATACTTTTCAACCATCAGTTGAGCATCAAAGGAGATTAAACCCAGCTATGAAGGATGTGGTAAAAGCCGAAGTTTTAAAACTCCTTAAGGCAGGGGTTATTTATGTTATATCTGATAGTTCTTGGGTGAGTTCTGTACAGGTTGTGCCAAAGAAAGGAGGGATGACGGTAATAAAAAATGACAAAAACGAATTCATCCCTACTAGGACGGTGACTAGGTGGCGCGTGTGCATTGATACAGAAAATTAAATAAGGCCACCAGAAAAGATCACTTCCCTCTCCCTTTTATCGATCAGATGCTTGATAGATTAGCAGGTTATCCTTACTATTGTTTTCTTGATGGTTATTCAGGTTATAATCAGATTGTGATTGCTCCTGAGGACCAAGAGAAGACGACATTCACATGCCTTTAAGGTACCTTTGCCTTTAGGCGAATGCCATTTGGATTGTGTAACGCCCCTGCTACATTTCAGCGATGCATGATGGCTATTTTTGCTGATATGGTTGAGGACATCATGGAGGTTTTTATGGATGATTTTTCTATTTTTGGTTCTTTATTTGACACTTACCTCCATAATCTTTCTCGTGTTTTGCAGCGTTGTCAAGAAACTAACCTTGTTCTGAATTGGGAAAAATGTCATTTTATGGTCACAGAAGGGATAGTTTTGGGGCATAAGGTTTCTGAGAAGGGATTGGAAGTTGATAGGGCTAAAATCTCAGCAATTGAACAACTTCATCCCCCAATGAATGTAAAAGGAGTTAGGAGTATTTTAGGACATGCAGGATTTTACAGGCGCTTTATTAAAGATTTTTCCAAAGTTGTAAAACCTTTATGTAATCTTCTTGAAAAAGATGCTCATTTTCTTTTTACTGATGATTGTTTGTTAGCATTTAATATGTTAAAAGAGAAACTGACTTCTGCACCTGTTATTGTAGTTCCTGATTGGAGTCAACCTTTTGAGATTATGTGTGATGCTAGTGACTTTGCAGTAGGAGCAGTTTTGGGCCAGAGACGAGATAAATTTTTCAGAGCAATTTATTATGCAAGTAGGACCCTTGACAGTGCACAACAAAATTACACTACCACAGAAAAGGAGATGCTTGCTGTAGTTTTTGCTTTTGATAAATTTATGCCATATTTGTTAGGCACTTAAGTGACTGTGCATACTGACCATTTAGCTCTTCGATATTTATTTAATAAGAAAGATGCAAAACCTCGCCTGATTCGATGGATTCTTCTTTTGCAGGAGTTTGATTTTGAGATTAAGGATAGGAGAGGTTGTGAAAATGTGGTAGCTGATCACATGTCAAGGATTGAACAGGACAACCCCAAAACATTCCCCATCACAGAAGATTTTCCTGATGAGAAATTGTATCAGGTAGAGTCTAGTATTCCTTGGTTTGCTGACTTTGTTAATTTTCTTGCAGGAGGAGTATTACCACCAGATCTCAACTCTCATCAAAGAAAAAAATTCTTGCATGATGTAAAACATTACCTGTGGGACGAACCTCTACTTTTCAAAATTTGTTCTGACCAAATCATTCGAAGGTACGTACCAACAGAGTAAATCAATAATATTTTGCACGAATGTCACTCCTCACCTTATGGCGGTCACTTTGAACCTACTCGTACTGCTGCTAAGGTATTGTAATCAGGTTTTTATTGGCCTACCATCTTTAAGGATTGTTATACTTTTGCAAAGACTTGTGACAGGTGCCAAAGAACAGGTAATATTTCTCGACGTCACGAAATGCCCTTAACTGCTATTTTAGAGGTAGAATTATTTGATGTGTGGGGTATTGATTTCATGGGTCCCTTTCCTTCTTCGCATGGGTATCTTTATATTTTATTGGCTGTTGACTATGTTTCTAAATGGGTTGAAGCTGTGGCCACGAAAAAGAATGATGCACGTGTAGTGTTACAATTTTTGCATAAGAATATTTTTACTAGATTTGGCACTCCACGCGCGCTTATTAGTGATGAAGGCTCGCATTTCTGTAATAAATTGTTTAATTCGATGCTCACCAGGTATGGAGTTAAACATAAAATTTCTTTAGCTTATCATCCTCAAACTAATGGTCAAGCTGAAACTTCTAATAGAGAAATCAAGCAGATTTTGGAGAAAACAGTCAAAACAAACCGAAAGGATTGGGCTTTGAAGTTGGGAGATGCATTATGGGCTTACAGAACAGCTTTCAAAGCTCCAATTAGTATGTCACCGTATCGGTTGGTGTTTGGGAAAGCTTGTCACCTTCCGGTGGAATTGGAACACAGAGCTTATTAGGCCATCAAGAAATTAAATTTTGACCTTCAAAAAGCTGGGGAGCAACGTCTTTTACAACTAAATGTGATGGAAGAATTTCGTTGTCGAGCTTACGAAAATGCCAAGCTTTACAAAGAAAGAACAACAAAGTGGCATGATAAGATGATTCAGCATCGATCTTTTGAGCCCGAGCAACAGGTTCTTTTATTTAATTCTCGATTACGTTTATTTCCGGGCAAACTAAAATCTCGATGGTTAGGTCCTTTTACCATAAAGTCTGTTTTTCCACATGGTGCCATTGAATTACAAGCAAGTGATGGAAGATCTTTCAAAGTCAATGGGCAACGACTCAAACATTACTTTTGCACGGAAGAGAGAAGTTTTGATAATATTCTTTTGGATGAGCCAAATTGATCGATAGTTATACCGTCTAGCTACAGACGTTAAATAAAGTGCTTTTTGGGAGGCAACCCATATATTTCTTCCCTTTGAGTTTCATTTTATTTTTTTTTATTATTTTATTTTATTTTGTTTTTTTTCTCTATTGTTAGGTTCTTACTAACTTCTTTTATTCTT
>NW_019104506.1:400676-413438 GCF_001995035.1 Momordica charantia
AGATTATCGCACTTGGGTTGAAACATTTTGAAGCATCAGTACTTTTCTAGCGTTTTTGTCGTATTGTTGTGTTTGTACTGTTATGGCTCCAAAACGAGTCGTGGTGCCTCCTCTTCTAGTTCATATGATAAAAAAAAATTTATTAATGAGGAGGTATCCACTTGGTTCTCTACTGTAGCGGCCCATAAAAGTCTTATTCAGGAACGGGGCCTATTGCCTGATGAGGTCCACCAACAGAGCATGTATGAGAATATTGTTTCTAGAAGGTGGGTCAATTTTGTTCAGCAGCCCAATGTCGTCGTGGTCCCCCTTGTTCGTGAATTTTATGCTAATATCCAGGAGGGGTCCAATATTTCTTTTGTCCGGGGAAGGAGCGTGGCTTTCAACAGTATCTCTATCAATGAATTTTTTGAGCTTCCCAATTTTGATCGGGACGACTATAATCGGTATGCTAGTGAGGAGCTTGACATGGATCAGATCCTTCGGAGTTTATGCCGCCCGAATGCTGAATGGAAAATGCGGCACAGTGAAGCCATTACCTTCAAATCTGCAGATCTGAGTGTTCACAATAAGGTTTGGCACACTTTTATTTGTTCAAAGCTACTCCCAGTGACCCACATGAGCGACGTCACCAATGAATGGGCCATATTGCTATACGCCATTGTTACCGGTAAGTCTATTGATGTTGGGCGGATTATCAAGCAGAGCATTAAGCATGCAAGACGCGGTACAACAACCGGTGGCCTTCCTCATCCCATGTTGATAACCAGCCTCTGTAAGAAGGTTGGTGTTGTTTGTGACCCCACGGAGACATTGCTGGGTCCCAAAAGTGTGATGGACAAGAATTACATTTTGTCTATCTGTGGGTGGGAGCCCCTTATGGAGATTGAAGACCATGCGGAAGAACAACCGGAAGTCCATGTCGACCCACCTCCACAGCAGCGCGCCCCCCACCACTTGAGGAGGAAGTTCGCCATCTTTCACACCGGTTCCATCGTTTTCAGGTGAACCAGAGGCTGCAATTTGACTATCTTATTCAATGCTTTCAGGCTCAACAATCATCGCAACCTCTTCCTCCACTTCCACAATTTCATGATTCATCCACTGAGGACGAGGACCAGTGACTCTACGTCGTCATTCAGGGCAGTTTCCTTCTACTCCCTCATATTTTGTTCGGACTGTTATTTTTAATTTGATTGCATTGTTTTTTTCTTTACATTGGGACAATGTAACATTTAAGTTTGGGGGTAGTGGAATTTGGTCTGTAATAATTATATTTGGACGATAGGTTTACTCTGATTCATATATGCTAATCTCCTTTTTGAAACCTTGAATTCTGATTAATATCCTTGAAATTTTGGTGGGTTATGAATGCATTTTTTGAGTGGTTTCCTTATGCACGAAAGAGTTAAGTGTGAATGTTGTTGTATTCCTTCTTGAAAATTTTATGATGGTTTCTCGTCGGATTATTGAATGAAAATTGCCATTGACTTGACACTATTTACATACCCAGTGAGCTTTTGAGCCTTAGAGCAATCCATTACATCTTGCTCAATTTTCATTCTTGTGTGTGATCGAACTTGGCATATTTATTCTAGAACTTGCTAGTGAATGCATTTTGTGACCACTTGTTTGAATTGGTGTCTTAAGATGATAAGGGCAATTTATGTTTACCCATAATTTGAGACTTCTAAAGAGCCTACCTTGTTATATTTTCCTTTAGAGAGCCATATTTGAGCCTAATTTGCCATTCTTTTTCTTGGATTGAACACATTTATTAACCCTGAGGCCTGTTTCAAATATTATCCTCCATATTTTTTTTACCAGTGTCAAGACAAGGAAGGAAAAGTTGCATGTTTTAATTTGTCTCGATTCAAGCCAACTTTGTAAGCGAAAAACATTTGAAAAAAAAAAGAAAAAAAATATATATATACAGTGAAAAAGAGAAAAATAGTCTTATTGAAAAGAAATAGAAAAAAAAAGTTTCATAAGCGTATTCTCTCTTCTTCATTGAGTAATGTAGAGAAAAACATTTGGAGAATTATCTTCCAAAGAGCAATAATTCTTGTGTTTCCTTAGGAGTGTTAGTGTTCGATGGTGCATTGTATTCATTGTTCATTGGCTTCAGCACGTCATGTAGTTAGCATGCAACTTAATATCTCCTTTGTCTTGACTTTGAACCTCTTAAATTCCTTTTATCTCACCTTTACCTAAGCCCCATTACAACCTTTATCAAAGTCCCTTTGATTTTGTGCATTCAATTCATATTTGAGAGGGCAGATTTGATTCACTCGCAAGCTTATGGTAATAATGTGCTCTGTTCTGATTCTGAGAGTTAAAACACCTTGAAAATATATTGAGAGATTGGAGTGAAATCCTATAAGAGTGTTGAGTCTTTGCTTTTGATTTCAAGAAGTTGATGAGATGCTTGAGTTTTATTTTTTTAAAAATATTTCGTTCACTACTTAACCTCTTAATTGTCATCTGGAATGATCTCGTAGGATGCATGATTGACTTATCGATTTTTTTTCTGCAGCTTAAAAGGTTGAAAGGGCTTAGAAAAGGGAGTCAGCATATTGAGTTGCGAGATGTTCAGGGATGAGCGTGCTTTAGGTGTCAGTTGTCTGCTTGGCTTTAGTGGTCATAAACTAGTTTTGTTTACTTGAGGACAAGCAAAAAGCTAAGTTTGGGGGTATTTTGATAGTATACTTTATACACCACATTTCATGATATTCAGGTAGAAATCATTTAACAATTTTCTGTCATTTGTGGCTTATTTACGTGCATAACTGATGTTTTTTATAGGATCAAGCTATTAGAAAGAATTGAAGCATAAGCGATCAATTGAGGGAAACTAGAGCGAAAAAGAGGAGCTTGTTGAAACCACATCAGCGCCGCAGCGCCATCATTTAGCGCCATGGCGCGCGTACAGGTCAGAATGGATAGCAAAATCCCGAAGAAGCAGCGCTGCAGCACTGTATTGTAGTGCCATGGCGCTACGAACTTGCACGTCCGTCATAAATCTGGGACGGCGCCATGCCGCTCCCTAATGGCGCCATGGCACTGTAGCGATGCCCTAACTTAATAGAAAGATGAGTGCGCCGTTTTGGGGAATTTTGGGAGATTCTGAAATAGGGGAAAGGGATTTTGGAGAGGATTGGCTCGGGGTTTGAGGCAAGAAGGCTGAGGAGACGATGTTTGAGGGCTCGTGATCGTGGAGATTGAGTCGGAGACGGTCAATCGACACTACGGCTGTAGTTTCTCTCCTTTCCCTTATCTTTTCTAGATTTATTATGAAATTCTTTGTTGGATGTTATTGTATTTTCGTGAACATGAGTAGCTAATCTTCTTGTTCTAGGGATTGACGTAGCCATTGGATTTATGAGTTGGATTTATTAACATTTGTCTTGATTGATTTGTTTTTAATCTATTCATGCATTTATTTGCTTAATGCTTTTAATCTCTTGATCACGGATTAATTGTTGCTAAATCTGAATCTTATGCTCGGGAGAGGTGGTTTAAGTTGGAACCTGAATGCATGACTAGGGTAGTTTTAAGATCGGGAGATTTAGAATTATCTTAGAGGTTATTAAAAGATTAAGACTTAAGACCCTACTTAATAATGAAACTAAATAGGGATATTGGTTCCTTAATAAGTGGGAGAATAAATTGTGCTCGGGAGAGAATTTTATGATTCTTGATTTCTTGACTTGTAGATTAATTACATATTCAATCTCGGCATGTTTAATTTGTCCGCTTGTAGGTTCAATTGGTGAAATCATTTCTCTAAGACCCGTTCTCCATAAGAGTTTTTTTAGAGTCTTTTTATTCACCTTGTTATTTTATCTTTTGTGTGTCAAAAGAAATTCCTGATTGTTTCTCTAGATAAAATTGGACATTAATATTCGTAGTACTCGAGTGACTAGAAACCCAATCCTGTGGACGATATCGGTAATTACTTACCACCTTTATTAAAACTTGACCCGTACACTTGCAGTAAGCAATTTCTACTACATCTGCTGAAGAGTAAGTTCATGCCCACAATGCATGACACTTCCATCACCAAGGAGAGTGTGCTCCTCCTGTTCTGCATCATGGAAGGGCTTAGCATCGATGTGGGGCAACTTATTGAGAAGGAGATTACGGGGGTTGAGAAGAGAAATCGGGGCAACCTATTCTTCCCGAATCTAATCACAGAGCTTTGCATCTTATTGGGGGTCAAGATGGAAGACTGTGATCAAACATTGAAGGACAAAGGGGTGATCAACGAAGCTGCAATTGAGAGGTTGAAGGCAGTAGAGCACATCAAGCAAGGAGGGAATATCGTTTTCGCGCTCAAAGAAGTCTCCAATACGCAGGCCAGCCTATTGCAGCAGCTAAGCTTCATTTCAAGAGTTGTTGCAGCCATAGAGCGAAAGTAGCAAGCCTATCTGAACTATGCCAAAGACAGAGACATCGTCATTCACAAAGGCCCTGATATGTAATTTCTCTTGCCCATTTCCGCTTTTCCCAAAATTCCCGAAGGACAAGTTTGTTGTTGAAGAAAAAGAGAATGCTGGAGCATCTCAGCCTGCGGGTGACTCCAGTGAAGAAGAAGAGGATTAATAGGGGAGTTGATTTCCCCCGCTTGATGAAATTCCAATTATGCCTGTCAATTTTACTTTCCTGTATTTTCAATTCCGTTAGGTTAGTTTCTGTTTGCTGCATTTTGCCTGTTTCATTAGTGCTCTGTTAGAAAGTAGTTCAAGGTGTTTTACCTGCTTCAATGTTACTTTCACTTAGATTTTAGTCAGCCTATTGAAATATTAGAAAAGGAATGAGAATGATAGGCAGTTGGAGTTGTTGGCTTATATATGTCTGGCTGTTTCGATTTTCTGTCTAAAATGACTGGTCTGTGGAAATCTTAAGGATTGTTACTCTTGTGCTGTTAATAAAAGGATAAATCTAGTTGTTGTCCTCCCTCTAAGGTGTTTTTAAGTAGTATTTGGTGGTGTTGCCTTACTAAGTATCCCCTGCTCACTCTAGAAACTTAGCCAAAGCCAAATTTCAATGTTAGTTAGCCAATGTCCTTAGAAAATAAGCAACCATTTCACCCCTTTAAAACCACTTAAGATAGGAAATTCTTCAAATCACCATTTTTATCTTTCCTATTTTCAACCTAAGTTTGGGGGAGCCTTGTCTTTATTTTCTGATTAAGCATTGAGGACAATGCTTCTCATTTGTAAACCTATGAAAAATCTTTGGCCTAGTAATTTAGCTCTTAATTCAAAAAAAAAAGCATTTCAAAGGGCTGCAAGGTCCAGAATGGCTAGTAGCCCATAGCTACCCTAGAGAGCATTAGTTGGCCAGCAGTTGGGTAGGGAAGTCAGAGCCTTTGAAAGGAGGTTGAGGGGATTTTTTGTAAGTTGCCAAGGGAGAAGGTGAAGCAAGATTGTCGAGTGTGAATAAAGCACCTTAGTTCTAGTGCAAGAGCTGTTTGTTTCCTTTATGAGCTAGCGCATGAGCAATCTGAGAAACACTTACCACAGTAATGAATTTTAGATAGGTAGGAGAATGGTTGGGACGCATGGCTAGCAGCTTCTAACTTTTGAAAGAGAAGAGTTAGTATTGCTTGGGGACAAGCAATAGGTCAAGTTTGGGGGTATGATAACTCTCCTAAAAAGAGTTATTTGTGTCTAAAATTCATAAGATAGCTAAAGATAGCCTCATATAGCCCCCATATTTACTCAGTTGTACCTAAATTAGCAAAGAAGTCAGACTTCTCCTTTATAATGCTAGCATTTATATAAATGATCTAATTTTGATCATTTTGCTGCAGCTTTGATGATGCTACAACATCGGGTCCAAAAAGAGACAAAAAGCAGCAAGCTGGCAGTGAAAAGACTTCTCAACGGAAATTACCACAGTAACTAGAGGTTTCACCTGGAAGTGAGAGTTAGGCCCCATAGGGCTTGTTTTGTTGCCCTAAAAACGGAGGGAGGTATAAATGCCAATAAGAAGAGAAGCCTCCACACACAATACACAACCTCATTCATTCTTGCAATCACTCAACCCTCACTTCAAGAAAACCTCTCCAACTGTTCAAAGAAGTCAAAAGGAGAAGGAGGCTCAGAGAAACCATTGCTGAACAGATACCATGAACTCTTATTGGGAGCTGACCTTCAGCTCCCTCTCTTCATCTTTTAAACTCTTTGTATTATTTTCATTCCTATTTTTCTTGAATCCCCTATGGCATTGCATAGTTAATCACCTTGTGTAAGGGGGAGATGTAGTGAACTCGTTTCAAGGGCTGTAACCTTGTTGTTTCGTATTAATGATAGTGTGTTTTGAGTTGAAGTTGTTTTATCAATCTATTTTCAATGTGCTTGATCACCATGTTGAAATATCTCCTTATTAACTTTTGGAAAAATGTAATAGGGAGCGAAAAACTTCATTTCGAGCTAGATTCTATTTGAGTTAGAGAGTGGGAACTTAGGGAGAATAACCACGTAGCTTGGTTATAAACCATTCGCATATGCTGTTATTGTTTGTCTAAAAACCCTAATAGCAGAAAGTCTGGGATGTTTGGAAAAGCATGTTGTCTATTTGACCACTACTTCACTTCATTAATGCTGTAGAATCGTTAGAGTAGTCCAGAAAGAGTTACGATTCTCTCCCCCTTACGCCCTCAGTTTATAAGAAGTTAGTTGTTTGTTGTTTATGTTTGGTAGTTTTGGCGAGTATTAAATGCGTTTATAAAGATATCTAAAACTCCTGCGTCGATGTTTATTCTCGCATATGTAGTAAAAGAAAATTAGTTAGGTTAATGTAGTGATTTCTTAGGTAATTATTGAGTGTTTGGTACTTAGTCTATGTGGATTCGAACTTTTTATTACTTGCTGCGACGATTGTGTACCCTTGCACGTATAAGAATTGGTAACATACATTGAACCAACAGCCGGTAGGCTCGCGGTCAAGTTGGGTCTTGTAGAGTTCTCAATCGGAGGGTTGAGAAGGTCTCGACGCCGAGCCCTAGTCGGCACCAAGCAGTGCTCGGCACCGACCACTAGTCGGACGGGGGGCCGGCTTGGGTCACTGAGCACCGACCCTCTTTCTGGTTCGTGCCTTCTCTTGGATCTTCCCCGATCTTCTCTCGCTTTGCTAGATCTTCTCTTCTCCCTATAATAGTAGCCCTCACTCTCAACGTAGAAGGCAATAAGTATGAGCAAAATGTTAAGGCTTCTATATTGAGAGTATATGGCACTTGGTCGTTTCATGGATGACTATTTTTGTGGAATAGCCCCTTTACCCTTTTGTCGCTTTGGGTTGTCGTTTCTCGGGTTGGCCTTCTTAGTCCCCCATACTCTTGTCGTAGTTGGCTGTAGTCAAGTGGCCTTCTTAGTCCCCCATACTATTGTCGTAGTTGGCTGTAGTCAAGTCTCTTGGGCTTTACCGTACAGTTAACTTTAACTGTTTAGGTTTTTACCTTGGGATCTAACTTTTAGTTGGGCTAGCTATACCACTCTTAAGTTTCTAACCTGTTTGGTTTTTGCCAATGGTTTTATACTCTAAGGTTTACTCTTAGGTTTCCAACCTATTTGGCTTTTGCCAATGGTTTTATACCTTGAGTCTAGTCGATACCCTTCTTTCGTTGTCGGTTGTCGTTTCATGGGCTGGTCTTCCTAGCTCCATAATATTTTGACATAGTTGGCTGCAATCAAGTCTCATGGGCTATGCTATACGGTTAGTTTTAACTGTTAGATTTTAGCCTTGTGATCTAACTTTTAGCTGGGCCAGCGGTACCACCTTTGGGTTTCTAACTTGTTTGGCTTTTGCGCATGGTTTTATACCCCAAGGTTTACTTTTAGGTTTCTAACATATTTGACTTCTGCCAGTTTTTTACCCAGAGTTTAATCAATACCCTAGGTTTCTAACCTATTTTGGCTTTTCCCAAATGGTTTTATACCCTGGGTTTCCTTGATTGATTTGGTTTGCCTGCTTTCTATTTCAACCTTGATGGGCCTGTACGCATACATTTTTCAGCACCTTTAGGATTCTTTTCCCCAGTTTCACTGACTGCTTCTAGCTTATCGGCCTACTTCTAGGTCTGTCACAGTTCGAGTTCATTGACCATTGTTACTCACCTGGCCCCCACTTGAGGATGTTTTATTTAAGGTATCAAATGAAAACTTTCTCAAGTACTTCAAGACTTGTCGTTCTCCCTTATGTCGCCTTCTTCTATCTGCTCGTGCTAACTAAGTGACTTCTCCTTGCCGAACACAATTTCTGGAGATCGGGTCGGCTTTCCATGTAACTCCTGCTGCTACGTGCTGCTGACTTTTGCTGTCGTGCAGTTATCAGATCTGGTCAGCAGAAAAGACCTAGTCGGTGGAAGATGACTAGTCGACGAAGTAGGCCTGGTTGGTGGAAGACACCTGGTCGACAGTAGAGACATGGTCGACAAAAGACATCTGGTCGGCAAAAACTTCCTCGGTCGAGACCTAGGGGTGTTCACGGGTTGGGTTGGGTTGGGTTGGGTTGAGGGTGTTTTTGGGACCAACCCGAATTTTCGGGTTGGCAATATGTGGAAACCAACGGGTTGAAAAATGCTGGCCAACCCAACCTAAAAATTTCGGGTTGGGTCGGTTTGGGTCGTCGGATTGCTTTCTTTTTCCTATTTATTCACAAATATAATGAAATATAAAGCAAAAGAGAAAAAAAAAACAAACAGAGAACAAAAGATGAAAGCTTACCTACTTCGAAATGAAGGAGAGGCGGCAGCGGCGGCGGCGGGAAGAAGTGGAGCGGCGGGGAGGAGAGATTAGAGAGAGAATGATAAAGATGCGAAGAAGAGGAAGAGATTAGAGAGAATGATAAGGATGAAAATGATGAAACCCTAGAATTGAAATTGAAATTGATGGTTCATATTTAATTGAAATGGATGGTTGAGATTAACCCAAAAATGTAAGATTTTAATTAATAATTATTATATATATATAATATTACTAATATATATATATATATTAAAAAAAATTACAAGATATCGGGTTGGGTCAGGTCAACCCGAGATTTTCAAAGGTCAACCCGAGACCCGACCCAACCCAGTCGGGTTGGGATTTTTCCAACCCAATCCAACCCAACCCAATGTTTAATCCAACCCAACCACGGGTCCATCGGGTTGTTGGGTTTTTTGAACACCCCTATTGAGACCTAGTCATGCCCTGGACCTAGTCATGCCTTGGATTCGGCCCTAGAGTCTGGTCATGACCAGTTATGTAGTTCGCTTGTCAGGTCTTTGCAGTAGCTTTGTTCTTCCATGGACCTCGGATGGGTGTAGGTTGCCTTTTCATTTTGTTGTTCGAGTTTTTCAAAATGAGGGTTGTGTTCTTGATACATTCCCTTGACTTTTCACAGTAGCCAGTTTGTCTTTTGGATGCCTTAGAACTTCATCAAGTTGCTTTCTCCATTCTGGGATTTGTTGCTCGTTTCTCCCAGAACCTATTTTAGAATTCGTCGATTTACCTCATCCAAGATCTGTCCTGAAACTTGTCGATTTGCTTGCTCTAGGTCCTGCCCCAAAACTCGTAGACTTGTTTTAACTTAGACCTCATCGGGTTTGAGCAGTTCTTCTTCTTCTTATGGGTTGACTTATCTTACCCAAGATCTGTCCTGGAATTTGTTGATTCGTTCGTTTTGGGCCTTGCCCCAGAACTTGTTGATTTGCTTTTTCCTCGTCTATATCAGAAAAGGGGAGCCTTCATAATCCATGTCGATTTGTTTATCCCTAGATCTCCTCGGATCAGAGCAGTTCTTGGTTAATTCGTTGCCTTTGGATGTTAAAATGATCGATTCTAAATCTTCAGTAGGTTTTTCCTTATCTCGGGTGGGTGATTCCATGTGATGACCAGGGCTCGGGTTGGCCTTTTCATCGCGGTCGATTGTGTCGTTCTCTGTCGAGGGTATCAAACCGGTTGCGTGATTTAATCTCATGACGTGATCTGTTCCCATCCTTCTGGTGGTTAAGTGGTCACTTACCGTAGATGTTGAATTACTGGCATGACATATTCTCACTTCACCGTCAAGACCTTGTCGTCCATCCTCGTTGATCTGATTAGGGTTATGGCCATGTTGCTCTCCCTGTCTTAAAACTCGTGAGCTTATCTCCTTCGGAATTTCATCGCGTAAGACTCGTCCTCAGTTCATCCCTCTTCTCGGATGACAATCGTAGTCGTAATGTCGTTGATTTCTCCAGAGTTCATATTGTTGGCTTTTAGATCTTAGTCGTCCCCACAGACGGCACCAATTATTGATACAGAAATTTGGCTTCTTGGGATTTCGCCAAATTCGCACCAATCTTCTACAATTAAAGGACGTGACCTGCAAAACATAATAGCACTAAGACTAGTGTGGCTTTTGCCACACGGGCTCCGATGCTTAAGTCGGTATCGGAGTAGTCGAGTATAGAGAGTAGAGTATTTAGGCATATCTTTAGGATTTTGCTTACTTCCCTATTTATAGAAGTTGAATCTTGATCCCTCTAGAGATTGTGGAATTCGAATCCTGATACATCTAGGAAATCTGGTTATTTGGGCCAATGTATCTTATTATGGGCCCGTCGTCGGATCAAGAGTCGGGATGTGATGGGTTCGGGCTGGCAGGCATCACAGTCGAGTCGGGTCTTCTAGAGTTCTCGACCCCCGACCACTAGTAGGCCGAGGGGTCGGCTTGGGTCGCCGAGCACCAACCCCCTTTCTGGTTTATGCCTTCTCTTGGCTCTTCCCCCGATCTTCTCTCACTTCACTGGATCTTCTCTTTCTCCTTGTAACAAGTGACATTTCTAGATTTGATAATTTTGAGTTTGTAATCTTCCTCCCAAAATTAAGTTGCTTATTTTTTTTTCCTCGTATCATTAGTTGCTAAAAAGAAAAAATCCTATAAAATTCTAGATTCCAAATAATGAGTTACCTTAATACCAACTCAAAGGTCGGTTCAATTTCGACTCTTGTAATTGTTGAATTAGAGAGAGAGAAAAAAAATCTATGCATTCTATGTAGTTTAACAAAAAATAATTAAAATTAATAAACCTAAAAGTTTGAAGGTAAAATGGACTACTAATAACCTAAGCTAAGATTGAAAAATTCAGATATAAATCGGAATCCAAAGAAAAGAAGCGGAAGTATTTCTAGACACAGACGGATCGATGATGAACGAAGCGAAGAATTTTTTGCCTGTTACAATCGAAATTGGAGATAACTTTTTTCCTCGCAAATCACAGTTTACTTGATCTTCGCCGTTGTAAATCGTTGAAACAGATTCAATGATCGGAATTCTCAAGGCGAAGAACACTGATCGATCAACACTCAGGTTCTCTCTCTCTCTCTTCTCCGTTAAAAGCTTTAAGTATAATTAAAGAAAGCAGACATTCGCCGGATGAAGCAAACATTGTTTAATTTAATTTTGATAATGGCGACAAAGAAGGAAACAGTATTCTAATGGTTGACCATTCCTCAATGACAAGGCAACCACGCGGACCATCGCCTTAAACTGCGCCGTTTCATCGCACTTCCTTCCCCTAATTGCTTGCTTCTCCTTTTTTCCGATTGATCTCAATTATTAATCTCTTTTGAAACTGAATCTGGAAATTTCTCTGGTTGTAGTTTGAAATTTCGTTTGGTTCTCAGCTTCCTTCCAAGACTGATTTCGGAACTAGGTTTGCCATTGATGTCCTCTGTTCTTTTGTTATGATTACCTCTAATTCTCAATTCTCTGAGTACATAGATGATTAGATATCTGTGATTCACGTTGTGGGCATTGCTATATTCTTGTTGCCTTTGGTTTGAGATGGATCTGGTATTGGGTAATTGAGTGGAACTTCGATCGTGGGAATTTCAGTGAGATCTGCTTCTTTGTTTGCTCTCTCTTCATTTCCTCTGGGTGTGAAATTCAGGGTTGGATTTGTATGAAAGCGGAAATGGCTCTCTTGTTGTGAAATATTATTTTCTTTTTCGTGTTGGGGTTTGGTTGTGACGAGGGTTCGTTTCCCATTTCTGATGCAGGGAAGGGAACATTATTTTCTGGTTGTTGATCAATCAGTGATTTGAATTGATGTGCAATGCGGAGGCGGATTGGAGCTCTTCTGTGTAATAGAAGAGCTGTTCAGGTGCCTACCAGTGGAAGAAATCACTTGTATAAAGTTTCTCTGTCTTTGGTTTTTATTCTGTGGGGACTTATCTTCCTCTTTAGCTTATGGTTCAGCCGTGGGGATGGCTGCCAAGGTACGCTTTGATCAAATTATTTTGATATCCTTGGTGAGAACTTGTTTGAATTTGGAAGAATTTAAATGGTTTACACCATCCCTTTACACATTTACACCTTCCTTTTGTGATTTCTTACTCTGCTGTTTTCAATTGTTTTCTATTGGTTGGCTGCTCCCTGCCTGTGTTTCCCACCATGTATAATTGGATTCTTCAAAACATTTGGAGTAATTGGGCCGTCCTCTTATCCCTTATTTTATTTCCCAATTCGTTGGTTTTGAAGATTGTTTTTGTTCCCATTGTATTGCATTTAAAATTCTGAAGTCAGTTTTAGTAATAATGGGGTTGTCAATTTTCATAACGCCGGCAAGTTGAAGATCTTGATTTATCTAATATTCCAATTTTAAGTTTGTTGCTCTATTTTGTTGGATTAGACAAAGTATATTTCTGTAATTGCACTCAAATAAAGAAACAACACGTATTGGTATTCATGCTTGGACATTTGATTAAATTGCTGTCTGAGGAAAAA
>NW_019104506.1:413603-443724 GCF_001995035.1 Momordica charantia
AATGTGGACAGAAAGTAATCCTACTGCAAGATACTTTGTTTCCTGAAATTATATTTGGTTTAGATAAATGCTTCTTATTGGGAATTTTAATGGAGTATCCAAAGTTAGCTTCCTTTGTTTAGAGTTTGTTTTCTTTTGAATTGCTTAAGTTGTTTCCTTTGTTTAGAGTTTGTTTTACTTTAAACTGCTTAAATGGTTTGGCTTTGTTAGTACTGGCCAAAGGGGCTAAAATTAAATATTAGAAAAGGTTTTTCTAAATTATTATTTTTTTATTATATATATATATATTTTTTTTAGTACAGATTTTCTAAATTATTGAGGATATTGTATGTAGTAACATTTGACCACACTGTCAGGATGGGCTATAAGGGCTGAAATTTATAAGTGATTTGTCTCACACCATATTTTATCTTCTTATCAAAACGCATTCATGATTTATCTACCAGATTTTTTAGCATTACTGATTATCTCTAACCTTCTTTTCTTTGAATCTTAGAAGGATCGGGTTTACATCCTGCTGGTGTATCTACTTCAAATGAATCTAAGTTTGAAAATAACAAGGACTCTGACTTTTTGGATGTATCTCCAAAGGGAGAAACTGATTCTACCAGTCATTTAAATGATTCATGCTCAAATGATGCTACAACCCGTGGTTCTGACAATGAAATACTTTCAAGTGAAGAGAGGAGTAGTGATATACGAGTTGCTGCGAGGTCACCTGAGGCTGAGACCTCTAGCCCTGGTGTGAAATCTGAAAGTGACTCTCTCAAGGGAGATATCTCGTCAAATACCGTGCTACTGGGCCTTGAAGAATTCAAAAGCAGAGCCTATACATCCAGGAGTAAATCTGAAACTGGCCAGGCTGGAAATACTATTCATAGAGTAGAACCAGGTGGTGCAGAGTATAATTATGCTTCGGCTTCAAAGGGAGCAAAGGTCTTGTCTTTCAACAAGGAAGCAAAGGGAGCTTCCAATGTTTTAGGCAGGGACGAGGATAAATACCTTAGAAATCCATGTTCTGCTGAAGAGAAATTCGTTGTCATAGAACTTTCAGAAGAAACCTTAGTAGTTACAATTGAAATTGCTAATTTCGAGCACCACTCTTCTAACTTGAAGGAATTTGAGCTACATGGTAGTTTGGTTTATCCAACAGATTTTTGGTTCAAGCTTGGAAATTTCACTGCTCCAAATGCAAAGCATGCTCATAGATTCGCTCTCAAGGACCCAAAATGGGTAAGATATCTAAAGTTGAATTTTCTTACCCATTATGGTTCAGAATTCTATTGCACACTCAGCACTGTTGAAGTTTACGGAATGGATGCTGTTGAGATGATGCTGGAGGATCTAGTATCTGCTCAACATAAACCTTCTATATCAGATGAAGCTACTGTTGATAAGAGAGTAATTTCCTCCCAGCCCGGATCCAATGATGAAGGACGACATGATAGAGAGTTGCAATCTCTCACTACAGGAGAAAGCGATGATTTGATTTCAGAACTTTCAAAAAGTAATATACCTGATCCAGTCGAAGAATCGCACCATCAACAAACTGGCAATCAACAACCTGGCCGAATGCCTGGTGACACCGTTCTCAAAATACTGACACAGAAAGTTCGTTCTTTAGACCTGAGTTTATCTGTTTTGGAGCGGTATCTGGAGGACTTAACTTCCAAATATGGGAATATATTCAAAGAATTTGACAAAGATATAGGAAATAATGATTTACTCATTGAGAAGGTCCGAGAGGATATAAGAAGTATTCTTAATATCCAGGAAAGCACAGTATGTCACACTCTTGTACTTTCAATACGTCTTCTATTGATAACAATGCCAATTCATTAACATTGGTTTGTTGTCAATGCAGGATAAAGATGTTCGTGATCTCATTTCTTGGAAGTCCATTGTTTCCTTGCAGTTGGATGGTCTGCAAAGGCATAATGCTATTCTCAGGTTTTGACTTTTCTCTTGTGTTGTGCCCCCTCCCCCCCAACCACCACCACAGTGAGAAATGTTTTTTTGGCTCGTTTATCTAATATTTTAATAAATTATCTAATAGAAACCTGACATGAGTATATATATATATATATCTGTGTGTGTGTCAGTCTGTGTATGTGTGTATTTTTGGTTTAAATCCTATTTGTTCATTTATCTGACCAACACTTTTCATCTTATAATTTGGTCTTATGTTCTTTTTTATCAAAACACTATTTTTATGCGGTAGTTTGAGGGTTGTACCAAGTGCATAGAATGGTAGTTTGAGGGTTGTACCAAGTGCATAGAATAATATTTCAAAAAGGGAGTTATGGGAAGTATTTTTAATCAGAGAATGTAAAATTTTTGTTAAAATTTTGTAAACCAGGATTAAAGTAGTCACTTTTTTAACTATAGGGAACAAAATAGACATTTTGAAAGCTCAGGACCGAAATGTATTTGACTTTATCCCTCTCGTTTTTGCTTTTTCTAAATTTTTAAAATATCATAAGCTTCAGCTATACTTCAAAAAAATGCTATTAATCACTGCATGCAAACAGCTCTGAAAAATACTATTAACCACTGTGCACAAACAGTTCTTTTTTTTTTTTCTCAATACAATAAAGATGTTTTCTAATAATGACAATTTTTCCCTTTTTCTTCTGTTTTCTTTATTTATTATGTTTCCTACTCTCCAAGCTGTTGTTACATATATCCTGACCAACAAAATTCATCCATCATAAAACTAGTTTTGTTTTCTCAGCATGACAACTTCAGAATTAGTCATACTTGAGAAGACATTTATTAAAAAATGTTACGTACCTATTATTATTATTATTATTGGAAATGAGCTCCCACGTTGAGAAAGACCAGCCTCCTATGTACCGTACCATTTTCTTTACCTCCGGAAAAGAAAAGAATAAAGTCACCTTAGCAATGTTGTCAGTTGAAAAAGTGTTGTAGTGGTGGAAGAGGCTAAAACTAAAAGCTTGTCTTTTGTATTTGCAGATCTGAGATTGAGAAGGTGAAGAAGAATCAGGCTTCTCTGGAAAACAAAGGAATAGTTGTTTTTGTTGTGTGCCTCATTTTTTCATCATTTGCTATTATTAGGTTATTTTTGCATATTGCTGTTAGATTAATTGAGAGAACAAATAATTCCAGGGAATTTTGTTGTATAAGCCCTTCCTGGTATCTATTGCTTTTCAGCTCTTGTATTATTCTTTTCATACAGTCCCTATAAATCCAAGAATTCCCCCTTATTTGATCCATTTTCCTTCTCCAATGTAAATACTCCCATCCCCTTCTACTTGGAAATCTAATTATATTTTTAAGAGTAAGAGAGATGAATGTAGAAAAGTTGAAAAGGAAGAGAGATTTTTTTTTTATAAAAAATAAATAGTTAGATTTGTAGTGGCAGTTTGTAGGAAAATGGTTGCTTTTAGGAAAAATAAGGAACAAAAAAATAGTTGTTAAATATGTTATCACCAAGCTTCTTTAGAAAATAATTTTCGAGCAATGCTTCAATTATTCCCTAAATTGATTTAGGACTCATTTGATAACTATATTCTTTTTTCTATTTTTAAAATTTAAGATTAGAAATATTGCTTGGACCTATGTATCCCTTTTTTATATAGTTTTTAAGGAACTAAAAAAAGTAGTTTTCAAAAACTTGTTTTCGTTTTTTAAATTTGGCTACGAATTCAAATGTGTTTCAAGGGAGGTAAAAACCTTACTAAGGGCCAACATGAACTTAGCTTGCTTTGCACTAGTCTTGACCAAAAAATCATGAGTTTAAATCCCTCATCCCCTTGTTGTAGTGAAAACAAAACAAACAAGAAAAGATTATAATTCTTAAGAATAAAAAATTAAACGGCTCTTTAGTAATTATCATTAAGTATTTAGGCAATGTAACGACCATTTTTTTTTTTTGTTTGATATAGAAAGTTGAGTACACATTTAGATGCAATATATAGAGAAAGAAAGAAGGTTTGAAAGAAAAAGAAAAGCTCATATAAAAACAGGCTTAGATAATTGGGGTGGTGTGAACCTTAAAAAGAAAAATGCAATGATGGTAATAGAATTGTAATAGAAAGAGAGCTTATGGGCATCCCATGAAGAAGCCAAAACAGCATTTGATGTATATATAAATTGAGAATCTCCTCATCTTCAGCAAAGAAGGACTCACAATGAAGCAATGAATCTTAGCCATTATGAGCTGTATGTTACTGCACATTCACAAGGAAATCCCTTGGTGGATCAAGTCCGACGACTCAGCAGTAGTGCAGAATTGAGTTTCTCTTCGAGTAGATCTGATCTATAGATAGGCAATTCGAATGTGGTTTGTTGACACAGACAACGTCAAAGAAAACCGAAGCCATGGAAGATCAAAGCCATGGAGAAGGAGAAATGGAGCATTCTAACAAGCCATTTTTCTCATCTTCTTCCCCATTTTTGTTTGTGTTGGTTTCACTTCCTTCTCTTGTTTTAGTATCTCTAGTTTGTAAAGTTGATGTGGAGGTTCCTTCTGTTTGGACATGGAGGACTGGCTTGGATACAGACTTCTCACACCTTAATTCTTCAAATAACATCTCTCCTCAAGCTGCTGCTACTCCCCCTCAAGCTGTGAGTATAACTTATTTTTACTCGTGTTATTCGAGTCTTGGTGAAGTTAATATGAAAAGTTGAAACATCACTTTGTGAACTATACGATTATTACAATTGTTACAATTTAGTCTTATCGTTGTAACACTACTAGTTTGGTTAATTGAGTTACAACTTAAGAAAAATATGGATACATCTGGACACTGATATGTGATTCATACCTGACATAGATATAGTGACACGTCAATTTCTAAACAAGTAGGATATGACATGCTAAGGACATGTTAGTTTTTTTACTGCATATGTGTGCATATTTTAAATATTAAAAATACTTTAAGAAATAGGCATTTTATTTACATGTCAAACACACGTGGGGCATGTTTCTGTTAAGGACTCTTAAGGGAACTAACAAAGATTTATAATAGACATGTCCAATTATTCCTTTTATTGTCAATTGATTTTAAGAAATAATTCCGTTAATATTAATATGGTATCAGAACTCCAAAACTCAATCGAGGTCCTGAAGAGGAACCCATGAATATTAATTTTACTAAAAGTATAATATCATAACAATCCATGAATCCCCTATAGTTCCCACGTTGGTTTATGCATTTTCCCTTGATAACACAATTTGTTCGAACGACAAGATTCGTCGGATGATTAAGTTTGAAAAAGCAGCAAATAAAGATCATTAGAAGTTAAAGTTGAAGCTGCCATTTTACCATTGTGTTGCTCATTGGATCATGATCATCAGGAAGAAGCACAAGAAACAGTAGCTGAAAGCAAAGAATCCAATGGAAAAGGTGCAAATTCAGAGATAATTAGGAGCGTTAAGAGATACAGTAAATTGAGAAAAATAGAGGAGAAATTGGGAAGAGCAAGAGCAGCCATAAGAGAAGCTGGCCAAGTTCATAATCTTACATCTATGCATGATGATCCTGGCTATGTTCCTCGTGGCCCAATTTACAGGAACCCAAATGCTTTCCACAGGTACTACTTGCTCGTTAAATTACCGAGTTTTAGTCTATTCGGTTTTAGTTTCGATTTGATCTCTATAGTTTTAAGAATTTTATTGTTGTCTTTATGCTTTAATGGAAGCTTACTAAACGTCTTTCTTGCCATTGTTCAAGAGTAACAAAAATCTAACGTGATACGTCATTTATGGATGTGGCAAATAAGCTCCATGACGTGAGATTGTTTTATTGTCGTGGAAGTTTAGGAAATCACATTAGTTGGAAAATATGAATTTTTGTTAGATTTTGATGGGAAGGGAGGGAAAATGATAGAGTTAATCATGTTTTGTGACTTCTCTTCTTTAGTAGGTTGGATTTTTGTTATGGTTTGTTTGGTAACGCTTCTTATTTCTGTTCTTGGTTTGGTAAGTATTCTTATTTTCTCACTCCCCATTTTTAAGAAACTTTTCCAAAATTGTGTACAACTTTTAGAAACAACCCCATCAAGTCTTATTTTTTATCCTATTTTTAACCATTTTTTTCCTAACATAAATAAAACCATTATTTTATCCTTCTCAACTTATAAAAGGTATAATAAATATTAAAAATAAATATAAGATATAAAATTTTAATTTAATTAAAAAATTAATTTTCATATAAAAGTTTTAAAATATTAGAGAATGAGAAACCTTAAATGACCAAACATGTTACTATTTATTTTTTTTAATAAAGAACGAACAAAATAAAAATAATACACCATTATCAAACACAATTATGTTTCTTTTTATTAGAAAAGAGGGAACAAGACATAAGGAAATAAAAAATGTTACTGCCTAATTTCTACCGATGATAGAGACGTCTAATAAATTTTAATTAAAAAATAAACGACGATGATAGAATTAAACATACAATGATTAAATTGAAACTAGAGTTAAACAAAACGTAATTTGTTGTTATTTGACTAAATTTTACATAGTTAAAGTCATTAAAATAAAGAGGAATGAGCTTAGCTCAACAGTAATTGACACATATTTCTGATCAAAAGGTTGTGAGTTTGAATGGCAGAAGTTATCTTGAAATGGAGAAACTGTTGAAGATATATGTATAAAAAAGGAGAGCCTCCAATGTTCCATGAAGGTCCATGCAAAAGCATATATTCCACGGAAGGAAGATTCATTCATGAAATGGAAAAGGGAAACATTTATACAACCAATGACCCAAATCAGGCCATTCTCTACTTCCTCCCATTCAGTGTTGTCAATTTGGTTCAATATCTCTATGTACCAAATTCTCATCAAGTTAATGCCATTGGAGTTGCAGTCTCAGACTACATCAATGTCATCTCCAACAAACATTCTTTTTGGAACCGCAGCCTCGGCACTGACCATTTCATGCTCTCTTGCCACGATTGGGTAAGCGTTCTCGAGGGTGAGGCTAGAAACTTAATTTTTCAATGGTGGTTAGCATAGAGATAGGTGTTGACAAGTCAGGTACCGGATAAGTCAAGTCTTAGCTTAGCTTTCTTTCTTCTTTGCTGAAGGGGCCACGAACGACTTCGTATGTTCCGCTTTTATTCAATAACTCGATCAGGGTATTGTGTAATGCGAATGTTTCCGAAGGTTTCCGTCCCTCCAAAGACGTTTCGTTTCCTGAAATAAATCTTAGGACGGGAGAGATCGATGGACTTCTCGGGGGACTCTCACCTTCTCGTCGACCAATTCTCGCGTTCTTTGCAGGTCGTCTACATGGCCACATAAGGTACCTACTCCTGCAGAACTGGAAGGAAAAGGATGATGATGTGCATGTGTACGACGAGCTTCCGAGCGAAATGTCCTACGACTCGATGCTGAAGAAGAGTCGGTTTTGCTTGTGCCCGAGTGGGGATGAAGTAGCGAGTCCAAGGGTTGTGGAAGCCATTTATGCAGAACGTGTTCCTGTGTTGATATCAGAGAGCTATGTTCCTCCTTTAAGTGATGTTCTGAATTGGAATTCATTTGCTGTGCAAATACAAGTGAAGGATATACCAAAAATAAAAGAGATACTGAAAGGGATATCTCAAAGTCAGTACTTGAGAATGCAGAGGAGAGTGAAGCAAGTGCAGAGGCATTTTGTTATCAATGGAACTCCCAAGAGATTTGATGCTTTCCATATGATACTTCATTCTATTTGGTTCAGAAGGTTGAATCTACGTATTCAAGATTATTGACGTTGCCAACCTGAGTCTCACTCTCATATATTGTTGTACTAAAAAAAATAATTGATGTCTCATCTTTCATCTGCCTAACATAAACATTTTTTCAATGTATCTTTTTGTAGGGTCCAAAAAACAGATAAAATACCTCAGAAAAGAAAGGATAAAAGCCATTGTATTTTGCTATTTTGAAGCAAGTGCAGAGGCATTTTGCTACTTTTGTAATTTGTTCTGCTTTTATTGCTGTTTTTTTAATTTCTTTTCTTTTGTTTTGCCTCTTGCCTCCTTTTTGGCTCGAGTTTTCCTTGTCTTTTTTTTTTCTTTTTTTTTAATGTACCTCTTGTATTCTTTCATTTATTCTCAATAAAAGTTATCTTTCTCAAGGGAAAAAAAAAGTAGGGAGGGAACGCTCATATTATGTATTCTTTTAGCCTTTATTTAGGTTCCGATTTTTAAAGCTAAATATATCAAATAGTCCCGTTAGGCACTTTTCAATATGGTTCCTAATCTTTTGAAATTCTCAATTTTATCTTTATTTAAAATTCTATTAAGTCTTTCAAATATAAAACTGGCATATTAATGGAATAAGTGGAATTATTTGACAAGTCAATCGCCTCTCCTTCACTCTCCCCAGATTCACCCTAATCTGGATTGGCATCCTCCTGCTGATTTTATGAAGCTTGATGTGGATGCTGCTTGTCGGTAATCTCTCACTAGTCTAGGCCTTCTTCTTCGAGTCCTAGGTGCTCGAGCGATTATCCTAATTCTCTCATGCCAATTCAGTATATCAAAGGAGCAAGTTGATGCAAGTGAAAAGCCTTACCCCATCTTCTTTCTTCAATTTCGTTGCCACATTTTTTTTGTTAGATTCTGTTGGAGATTTCCCTTTAGCCCAAGGGGCCTTCCTTTAATAAATAATTATCTCTTTAAAGAAAATGGAACAAGTGAACGTGCAATTTCATTTAGTCCATTCTAAATATCCATCAACACGTCAATGAATTTTCATAGATTCGACATCGGGCAAAATTGAGACTTACACTAGGAACTACTTGATATATTTTAGCCATTTTCTTTTTGAATTCTTATGCCATTAAAGCAAAACAAAGCACCTAAACATTAAACCTGAAAACCAACCATGTAGAAAATTAAATAGCTCACCATTTCAGGTTACAACCCATCACTTTTTTCACTAAGAAATAACTGAATACTATATATATAACCCATCAGAAATGGATGACAGTACATACAAAATCAGAACTAATACATGCAAATACATTTTTCTTGTCCAAAAATGGATGGGGCAATGGTGAAGAAAAAAACCTTAAAAGAAAAAGGGGGTAAAAAAACTTGAATCTAGTCTTATATTAATGAAGAAAGCAGTATAAACTGACTGAGAAATGTTGTATATACACAAACCTCTCACCACTTCTAAGTTTCTACTAGAAATATGAACTTGAACTTGAGGAGATCACTAAATGAATCACGAAGTGGAGCTTAATATCACCCAATGTTGCAGAGACACAATATGAATCGTCAAGTAATATCAGTTGCCATGCTAGAAGTATTTGGAAGCAGAGGAAGACTGCGGAGGAGCTGGCGGCAGCCGATTTGGAGTACGACGGCTGCTAGAGTTCGAACCTGAGTTCATGTCCCCGTTTTGTAAAGGATCGGTAGAATGTCTACTGTGGCCATTGGAAGAAGACCTTCTGTAGTCAACCCTGCCATTAGCAGCAGCATCAAATGCAGATCTCCATTCATCTCCAGGTGATCCACTAGTTTTGGGACTACTTTCTGTAGAGGTTGTAAATACTACAGAAGGTCAAGGAAATTGGGAAATGAACTCTTTTAATATCATGAAGTATCAGAATGGTAAGACCCATAAAGTGTACTTTACTCCATGGAATTTTTAAGCTATTGCTTTTCCGGATAAAATCCAAGCAATGTTTGTGGGTCAGTTCGGTTTGTCCGGGAAAGCAACCAGACCCGATTACACCCCTAGCCATGACTATTAAACAACCCAACTTTAAAATCAGTTAATGTAACAATGTTTTAAAAGGCTAAAGTGGCCTTGAGGCTTTCCTCTTACTCTTGAAGAGGCGAGGCATAAGCCACGAGGCAATATGAGGTGCAAACCTGATCAACAGTTCAGGTATGGTTAAACATGATAGTCATATAAAATTATCAACAAAACCATCTGTCAATTGCCTACTGAAATAAAATTCTAAACGGACATCATTAGCATCACTATTATTATCCCTAATAAGATAGACTTATTCTATAATTTTTGTCCTTCCATGTTCTTAAAGTATAGGTGAATGTAGTAATATATTGAATTGTTACAATTCCTGCATTTGGATTCCACACCCAAAGAAACTTCTATAATTTTTAAGAATTGGAAAATCAATAATATTCTTCTAATCCGAATGTTTTGATGTTTTTTCAATTCGACCCTGTTGTTTAACAAGTTTCAATTTAGTCCCAAATTGTGTGGGTTGACTGCTGTTGTTGTTAAACTCTAACTAGAAGACCACCCTAAGATTTTCTCCATTATGTCGAACAATGAAACAAAGAAAGTTGTGTGAGCCGAATGCTAGAATAACTTTATTTGTTAAAGTTTGACCAGAAGGAATGGACCTATGAATCTTCCAGTGGCAATAACATCCTTTCTGCCAATAACATCTTCACCATAATACTTTTAATAGCCAAATCATCTCCCATCTCCTTTTATTTTTAGAAATTGACAATTTTTTATAATTTGGAGAAACAAAAGAATGCCTTAGTTTCTTTGCCTAAATGAACCAAAACAGATCACATCACACCTTCACCGCCCCCACCCCCCAACAAAAAAAAAGGAAAAAATAAGCTAACATAAACATCTTTTTTAGGTGGGCAGTGGAACATGCACACAATAGTGAGAGCGGCAACTAAAAACTAATATTACCTGCACCACCATCAGACCAACTAGCAGCAGATGCTTGATTGTCGTGAATGCTGAGCTGGCGCGTTAGTTTCGAAAGGAGAGAAGATTGTTTTTGATAACGTTCTCTCCTCCGTTTTACATTCTGGTCCTCCTGAAGAAGCTCCTCAATCCTTGCTGAGCTTTGGGCACTGTTCAAACAAGCACATAATAAGTTTTTCTTCTACAAAATAACCTTTTTTTCGATTCTTCTTGTTAAGGAAGATCTTGCAATCAATGGTCAGCACAATATAATGAAAATGTTTTAAGCTAAACTTACAACCAACAAATGATTTGAGGTTATGTATTGAGTATAGATCAACGACAAATCAAATGCATACCAAGATGAAAATCAAAGCTACCTGATCGAGCTATATAATTGATTTAACATGTCTTCCTTGGCTTTCTCAACTTGACAAAGTACAACTGCCTGCATACCAACTCACTGATGAATAAATTGTGGTGGTGGAACGAAATGAACCAGAAGGGGTAATTATTAGAAACTTACCTTAGGGACATTTGCAGCCAAACTATTCAAAACGGCTTCAACATAACCACGAACTTCTTGAGACATCCACCGAAGCTCTTCTTCAGGATCAGCAGGTTTTCGAGCCATAGTGTCCTGAGAAATTTGTATAAATTATTTCCTGTTAATTCAAAACTACAACAAAAAAGCAAGAAGCAAATAAAATTGAAGTGCATGAGAAGTGGTTAGTTCGGATATCTTCTCGCAAGGAAATTATATTTGAAAAAATTTAAGAACAAAAAGAACCGTAAAATAAAGAAAGCAACAAGAAAGAGCCATAGACATCATATGCACATTACATTCCAGCCAGTAAACACAAATCCCGGTGACTGTATGGTACAATTATCTAAATACAAACGCATGCCAAAAAAAAAAGTGAATAGGTAAAAATAGGGTTCAATGACATACTAGAGAACCATCAGATAGACTCTGCCGCAAGGTAAGACCACCTTCGGGGGGTGCACCTCTTGTTTGTCCTCCTCTGGATGGTTGAATTACATTGCGTATCTTGTTTGTCCATTCAACCTTGTCCGCAACACTCTCCGCTTTCAAAACGATGGCACTATGGGCTGAATGTAGCACAATTGAGTCAACAAACAGGGTTTCAACATGGAATTTACAGGTTTGGATAGTCCACAGACATTCTAAAATAAAAGAAGCCCAAGTAACGTCACCTTTTAAAACAGTTTTATATGGAACTTTGCTGGTAATCTTAAACACGAGACTTGGTCCTTTTCCAGAATCTGGCCCATTAGCCTTTTTATCCTTTGAACTTTTTGAAGGTGGAGGTGGAGGCTCTTCTTCATCTGATGCTTCTTCGATAATACAATCCTAAAAATATTTTTGGCAGTCAATGTGGCCATTCAGATTGCCAACGATAATACATGACAAAATCATTGTTAAATTTAAAAAAGGATCCATAACATATTCCAAGAACATAATCGAAACCCATAAGACATGTCCACTCCCACATTGCTATCTACAGTGATGTTTTAATTAAATGACTGTTCATGAGAATATAAAAAAGTGAATATTAATTATATAAGGAAAGAAACAAACAATTATACATGATATCACTTTAAGGTTTTGAGGAAGGAGATGGCATTGTACGAGTGTGTGGGTGGGAGGGGGGAGAAAACGTTCCATGTCCTTGTCCCTATAATGAGATCATGGAAGACATTATGCTATACATACCTCTAGAGTAATTACACCACGGAAGTGTCTCTCTTCTTGCTTCTTGGTATATCCAAGCTGCACAATGAGGGTAGAATAGAAGTAAACATAGGTAATAGGCACAAACGTAACCATAATGCATAACACAACATATCTCCCCAGGCAAGAGATGAAATGGCTGGAATGATTAAGTGAACTTATTTAACCTTGAGAAGCAATATGTATATATCCATCAAATGCTCAAAGAACAGTGAAGCTACTATGAGAATTACCAGGTGTTATGTAATAAGTAGATGATCACCAATACATGAACTTATAATCACCAGAAATGCTTATGACCTACTTAGATTTTCGCCCTTCAATATAGGAAACTAGTATATAAAGATCCCCGTAATGGAAGGGCTCATTGAAAATCGAATGAAATATGTTTACCACTTGAAAACAAGAAGCACAATCTGGTAGACGTAGAAGCAAGCATCCATACAGTCCCTGACCAAACTTAAAATGGAGAAAGCAAACTATACTGTAAGGGGCATATTGATGCAAGTAAAGCCCTCTTAATCAAGAATACACACAATAGAATACATATTTTGACTTCAAGTATAAGCTTCCAGCACTCTAGAAACATATCCTTTTTTTGTGTACTAAACTATTTCCTTGTTTTGTTTTCTTCACTACAGAACAGGATAATACTTTATTGATACAATTTTAGTGGTTTGCAACTATCCTACTTAAGAAGTTTGAATGGATGGGCCCACCTGCAACACTGTGCATTCTTATATTCTAAAATTTTATTTTCATTTACACGGTAATAATAAAGCATCAATACTCATACGAAGTCCTGTGGTAAAACCTGTAGAATTTACAGTAAATGACAGTGCTGAAAAGCATACAAAAAGAACAATGTTGTATCATCTGACAAAGTACAGAGGGATCAGGAACTACCCCGCTTCTATTGACCATTAAAGTAAACATCTACTGAACTTTACACACCTTTCCAGTCTTCTCATTCAAAACAAACCATCGCCTGCTCCACCCATTAGTTTTTGCACTTTTCTTTAACAAGAAACCTACAAATTAAAATAAAATTTTAAAAATAAACCTATAAATTTAATAGTCACCTTAAAGTTGTCTACTTTGAAACAAACTGCTCTACTTTAACCACAATTCACAAACTAGGATATAAGCTATCTCCATCATACAAAATTCCAACCGTATAACAGCTTCAGATTGCAGAGACAGAAGACAGTTTGACATGAGTACAATACAGCATTGATATGCTGACAAATAATTATTGTCAAAACATAAAATATATAGGAGAATTACATTCATATTAAAAGTTCAGTCTTTCTACGGGTATAAAATATCTGAAAGCAATAATATAATTTTTCATTCAATTATTCTTACAAGAGATCAAAGGAAAAATTAAGATACTAATGCCCTTTTCAAAATAAATAAATAAATAACCAAATAACAATTTAAAGGACTCCAAAACCAATAAACGAGGTATGATTCAATATATTATAAGTTATAACAAAGGGTAAAAACAAAATCCAGAAACCAAATGTGTCGTCAATTCTATGATAACAATAATTCCAATGGACTAGTCCAAAGTTATTCCTTGATTTGTCTATTTGTTTCTTTTTCTAATCCACATGTCCAGCATATACAAGTGTCAAACCAAAAGTTGCAGAAGAGTCAACACTATAATTTGAGTGTCCAAAAAGTGTCATACTCATGGATGCCATCCAAAATTAAGCTGCCATTCACATGTAACAGGCTAATTGTGTCATCAAAAGTAAATATTTTATTGCATCCCCATGTTTAATAACTAGATGATCAAGGTACTGTTTTTGTATATTCGAAGAGTTGAACACATTTCAGCTTCGGGGATTTACAAGAATAACAAACAAATCAGAACTAAGTTTAATAATCAAGCTCTAAACAGTTCATTGAACACCAGATTTAAGAGATGGTGAGAGAAAATAGAGCTAGAAGATTAAGAGTCTCATATTAATTTGAAAGGGGGGAAGAGAGTCTCCAAAAAGAATATTAAAAATGCCTTCATAAAGAGATGAAATAAATATTTCTGCTGAAAGTCAAAACCCAATTAATAAACACCAGGCCACCGGCATGCATACCTGCTGTTATCTCTCCTTCAGCACCTGCTGTCTTCAAACCTGAACTTTCCTGCACTTCTTTCTCTTCCTTACTAGGTTTCTCTTTCATTGATTTCAAGCTTCCACCAGCTTGCTGATTATTTGTTTGAGGACTAGTTGCCTAGAAAAAAAAGTAGTGAGAAAAGCAAACACAAATGAGAATGATCTTAATCAGCACCCATGCATTAACCCAAATGACTCACCCTATTTAACACCGCTTGTTCTGCCTCTTGTCCTTTTTTTGATGATGATCTAGTCTTCAGCTCCTCTTCCCGGCGCTGTCTTTCCATCCTAAGTTGAGAAATGAGAAAGTGGACTATTAACAACCAATTTACTGTTGAAATTTAAAATTCTTGGGTGCAAAAATTGCATCACATGCATATGGTGGATCAGTTTTTTTTTCTTGGGTGGTTGGGGGGTTGCGGGGAAGCAATTTGATCTCTATGGAATGTCCACGGCAGTAAAAGCTTACACAAAAATTTACAAATTTGAAATAACAATAGGCTCCAAAAGGATAGCTGAATAACAGATGAGCAATATCAAATTTTATCATAGGTGTAAAGTATTTTTTCCCATTTCCTTTCTCACAGCTGCACATTTCGTACCCAAAAAGGTATAGCAGTAAAACATTGTACTAAGCTTACCTTCTTTGTACAAGACGGATAAAGTGCTGTGGTGGGACAAATGCTCGCTCCATGTCAACTAATGCCACAACCATCTTTTTTGCTTCACTTTTAAACCCGTCCAGGGCAGCACTAGCAATGGCCACAACCTAAAAAAAAAATAAGTGGTTTTATAAGGTGGGTAAACAGCTACCTAAAGTTCTTTCTTACAAGAAACAATTTTTTCCTGTTCAAAAAAAGTTTGCTTCCGGGCCATTAAAAAAAAACAATTTTTTTGAAGGAACAAAAAGAAAACCTTTTACAAGAACTACAGCCTATAAAATAAAAACTTCAGCCCCCAAAAAAATAATAAATTAATGGTGCAAAGTACTCAAAGAATACAAAATAAGGTTTTAAGCTATGAAAAGCTAAAAAGTTAAACTATGTGATCAATGAAGAAATAAAAAGCCACTCACCTCTCTTTTGAATGGTGGGTATCTTCCAAGACCTGGTGTGCCATTTGCAGCAGCAGAAACAATATCTATCAAAACTCGGTGCACCTATTATTTTTGTCAAACAGAAACATCATGAATTTCTTGAACAACAAAAAGAAACAATAAAATGCTCCTGGCTCCTTGTTGAGGAATTTGAGAAATTATGAGGCTAAACTAAAAATATCCTTGTAATCCCAAATTATATATTTATGGGCTTCCACAAATAGTCCTCAATTCTTTCTTTAACCTTTTTGTAATTATTCCCTATTTTGGTTATTGCTGATTGAATAGCCTCTTCAAAATCTCTTCTGATTTTTTGAGGATGGAAGGATGTACCATCTTTCCCTTTTCTGTGCTAATAAATTGTTCCTCGTCAACCCAAAATTTAAGCAAAACAAAAGAAATTGACAAACAAGGGCTGTTCTCAAAAAAACCATGGATAGTGCTCCAAAATTTAAGAAGCTAAACACTCTACGTCCTTATTCTTATCATCTTATGTTTACCTCATCAACACAGAGACGTGATGGTTCTTTTGCAAGCTCCAGAACACCTTTTATTAAAGATCTCAAACCTTTCTCAGGCGATATAAGATAAGGCTGATAACCATCAGCTTCTAATACGATCTGTCAGAAAGAAGTCAAATGTAAATAAATAAATAAATAAGAGAGTAACAAGAATGAATCTACAACCTTATTAAAGATAAGCTACAAAAGAACCTACAAAAAGAAAAAAAATGATAAATGATAAAACATACCCTCTTCACATTATTAATATCGAAATGTCTGTCTAAAGGCAATTGTTTGATTCGATTTGGAAAATTCCCCTCAAAGCTAGCAACAATTTTCCAACCTGCACCCTGATATACATGGTAATGTTGGACTTAAATTAAAAAGCTCAATGTAGTTCACTTATCAATAAGCTTAGATATCCAAAAGTTAGTTTAATTGTGACTGCAGTCAAAGTAATGTCAGACTACATAAGTAAGAAGAAAAAGAAATGATCTCATTATCATTTCATTAATAATGATGCATCAAAATAAATTCGGACTAGACAAGTATATTCTCCATGCACTTCAAGAAAACTCCCAAGAGATTAGTTATGATAAATTTTATTGCTGACGAAGATTTCACAGTTGATACAAATTGTTTTGTATTGCCCTTTAAGAGGAAATTAACCAGGATCATACGACAGACATACAAAGTTAAACACAAACTGACAAAAGAAAAGCAGTTTTTACTATTAGCAATTCACTTTCTTCTCCTCTAGAAGAAAACTGCATGCTCTACATGTACACTTCCAATCACCTCTATAGTGAGTAGAAGAAAACTGCATGATCAACAAGATAAATTCTACATCCAACTGGCAGACAAGGGGCAAAACTTCTTTGAATCCCCAATTCCAAGTTTCTGACTACCTTTCAAAGCAAGATCGACATTTATCTTGATGCAAGATCGACAGTTTCAACCATCTATTCTTCAAGTAAGCCATGAACTTTGTGGCAAAGTCGATCATAAGATTAATTTAAATTATTAGAAATTATTTTTTATATGCACAGAAGAGAAGTTATCAATCTTAATTGCAACCATTTATTCCTCTTGTAATTTTATGTAGAAAGATTACAGAAGTTGAAGGGATAATTGAGTCCACCCAACCATAAAATCAAGACTATTGCAACTATAAAAAATGAAGCATCTTATGTTGCTAACTTGTCAAGCAGAAGTACAACCGTGAAAAAACAAAAAAATTAAATAAATTAAATAGAAAACCTACCTCACCAGTGGCTATGTGCTGGAGAAACTTATCTTCAAACTCACGGCAAAGTTCCAAAGCTAGAGCTCTGGTCCCCTCAACACCATTCACCATCTGCTCACCAAGCCTAACCAACTCATCCTGAACTATTTGAGACTTCCCTTGTAACCTTGAATAAAGTAAAATCTTGAAATCAATAAGATGTTAAATGTCTGCCTAGTGAACAAAGTATTTCAACCATTTGTAATCCTGCCAAAAAAATCTGCCACTTGGAAACCACAAATATGGTGGACCCCATTCTTAAAACCAGACCCTCATTCAACTGAAATAGTTAAATCAACCTTGAACGCACTTTGAAATGCGAATGGTAAAAAGTTTTACATCAAAAATGCCAGAAATTCGAACAAGTGGACTAGTTTTCCATGATATTTTTTGCCCAGGATATATTGTGAGAAATAGGTGCTCTATTTGTTATAACTTAAAAACTCCCCTAAGTACTACAGAAATAATTGGGAAATATATATATATGCACAAGAATTTGTAAAATAAAGATTTGCTCCTGAAATTTGGGAAAACAGTTACCCAGAGAGGAGATTAGGAAGCCGGACTTTCATTCGTTTGCGGATCTGTTGGGACAATGCATCAACTAAAGCTAGCCTGCCTAGCTTACTTGGAGGGGCTCCAGTTAGTATAGATTTTAGACTCTCACTCTCTGCCCTCCATGCAGTCTCCAAGGAATTCTCGGAGCCAATAGATCCAGACTGTGCAGAAGCTATTGAAACTGACTGACCAATTAAAGCAACCCATGGCATATCTGAGGCTCGTGTGGGCCCTTGATTTAACAGAAGAGCTTGAACTGCAGCAAGAGACTTCTGATCTGAAGAGGCTTGGTCAATTTTGCTAATTACACCAATGGTTCTGGTACCTATGTTGAGGAATCTTTCAGATTTAATCACTTAAAGTAGTGCAGTGGGATAGAGAGAAAATAAGATGCACAGTTTGAGGATAAATCAACAAAAATTGAAATTTTAAAATTGAAAACGATCCCCATAAACTTAAGGCAAAACAAGAAAAATGGAACAAAAATCCATGATAAATGAAAGGCATCATGCATCTAAAAAGGCAAAACCCATTATCAGAACTTATTCACAAGTTATAGAAATAACATTCGCCGAACTTGAAAAAGAATGAAATCATGACTGTGTAGCATATTACCATCTGCATCAAATTCCTTTGCAGTTCTTAGGGCTCGAGATGAAGCAATTTCAGGAGCCTGAGCTGCTGGTACAATAACTAGCAAAATTGCATCGTTGTGTTCGGCATATTCACTAACCTATGCAGAAACCATAAAAATATAATTACTTATACCATTAATAATAGTTTATATACAATGCCAAACCATCGCTTAAATGGCTAAGAAAAACATACATAAACCTTCTATGTGGATTATGGATTCAGAACTTGTCTAAAAGCATTCATCTGGAAAAGGAACAGTAGGAAATCTTTCAAATAAGTACATGAGCAAGTCCATGAGCGACTACTTACCACAGAATCATCCATGGCCCGTTGATCAAGCCCAGGTAAATCAACCAACTTCAGTGGAGGCGCTGAAATTAAATTGTGTAAATGAAAATCTGAGAAATGATAGCCCATAACTGAATAAAATAAATACAGGTAGTTAATAATATTTTATATAATGAATCAATGCACGTAAGAACCTGACAAATTAAATTCAGCATGCAAAACACAATTCAAATTTCATCAGAAATTGAACCTTCAGCTAATAAAATCCTATTCATATATGGTGCAGCAGATTTTAATTTTATGTCTTGGACATTATTTGAATCTTTATAAATAACTTGCTCCATTGGCTTTATAGGCTGAACACTTCTTTGAATTAAATATTACCTTAAAGAATTACATATTAAATTAAAAAAAAATCATAAGAAAAATTAAAGACCTATACAGCGTACCACAAAGGTCAAATGAACAAACTAACCTGTACTCGTGCGAAGCTTTAGATATATTTCATCTCGGCCCTTTCCTGTAGAACCCTTGCTCAACCTGTCTTGTAGAGAATGTCGCAATGCACCTAAAGAACATTTGAAAGTAATGCAGAAATTAAACACAGGAGCTAGCTAAAAACCCATTAAGATCTGAAATATCACCTCTTGTACTAAAAATTATAGTATAGGTGATGCAAAACCAAAAGCGTACAAATGAAAAGGTGCTAAAAGCTACTCTACAAACAAGGGCAGACCCTTGAAACATTTAAAGTTCACGTATAATATTGCTGATTGAAATGAAAAAAGAACACGAGAGAGAAAAAGAAACTGTATAGTACGAAGTTTAAAACAGAAGCATTTTGTAAAGTTACTAACTTGCAGAAACCTGTTGAGATTTATTATCAATCTGCAGAATAATTGATTTGCTACTCAAAGAACCATCCCTCTGTAAATCAAGGCTAATTGGAGCTCGTGTAGCACCATTTTCACCAGTGGGCTGGACATATAATAGAAAACAAATTACACATAAAAATAGGGCATTCATATGGTTGACCAGTAGATACATAGAAAGAAAAATAATAACCAAGCAAGTAAAATTCACTTACCAAAACAGGATGCCCAATTAAACTATTCAAAACTGCAGATTTGCCAGCACCCTGACAAATTTGATCAAAGAAAAAAAGTTATGATAGAAATCTTCATAGAATTGTGAAGCATACAATCAATAAGAACTGAGTCTAACATCCAATAATAAATTGTTGGCTGAAAAAAAGTTAAATTTCATCGATGTACATACAACTCCAACTGCAAGCCATCAATAATAAAAATCCCAAACTGTGCATATTTGATCACACTGTAGAGCTAGAGCTTGCACAGTCAACAGAACTCTTGCAGCTGTCAGGACAGAACAGTCTAAATAACTAATCTAGAGCACCATTCCAGATATTACTCTACCACTACAAGCATTAAGGCTTTGTCACAATGGTCAATCCGTGAAGTTCACCTTTCAAATCAGGCATGAACAATCTGCTAAGTTGCAAAATAGTTAACTAAGCAACACGCCCCTATCGTAAGGGACCTTCAAATTTCTCTCCTGTTGCAAGTAAAAACTAAAAAACCTAACAACCAGACCACAATAGATTCCACATCATTTCATTACTAGGATGCTCCAACATGTCGGGAGACCTAGATAGGAAAAGGAGAAACAAAGATCTGCCCCAGTCTAGTAATTCAAAAACTCAAATCCAGATATACGTCTCCAAAACAAACCACACAGAACAAGACTGATCCAACTTCCAAAACCCAGTAACTAAAACAGAAAACGGAAGGAACGGTGAACTCACAACATTTCCCAGAGCCACGACGTTGAGGAAAGTTGCAGCCCTACGAGAAGAAGCACGAGAGTTGGAATTCTCGTCAACATCTTCGTCGGCAAGCAAAGCAGCCGCTTGGCGCATCGATTCAGACAACTCTCCCAACTCCTCGATCGCCTCCATTGCATCCATAGAAAGCTACCCAAGATCAACGATCTAGAGCTTTGAAAAACCCAACTCAAGTAATCGGGAGAAAAGACTTAGAAAGTACAAAATCAAACTCCACAGAGACAAAGAGATCGAAGAAAGAAGAACCCTAAAAGAGAGATTGGTAGAGAGATCTATGAGTAACAGAGCTCTCCCTCTCTCTGTGAAAGATTTTGAATTTGAAGAAATGAAGAAGAAAAAAACTGTGTAGTTCAATTTTTGGGAGACGGGGGTTATAAGAACGAAGAAGAATAAGAGAAGAAATTTCCCTCTCTCTCTCTAAAGACTGTTTCTCTCTCTCTAAGACTGTCACTGTTCCTGATTTGAATTTTCTTTTCTTTTCTTTTTTACTATTTGAATAAAAAAAAGTTTTTTTTCTTTTTCTAAAAAAAAAAGGAAAAAAAACTCTTCTGTTGAAGGATAGGGAAGAGGACACGTTAAAAGGGCCACTTTTGCAAGACTCTATGAACTACAAAGTTGAACCGCCAACTAACATCATAGAGTCGTTGAAGGCGATAATATATCGCTTCTTTAATTTGTCATAGGTTAAATTTTTTAATACTTTAAAGTTTTTCTTCTAACCCTAATTTCTAAATTTTAGTTCACTAGCATCAACAAAGGAATATGTTTCTTGATGTCTTTTAAAAAAGATTTAGCTTCACCTGTTATATTTTCCCAATTCAAACATAGCTCCATAGATAAATACACTAATTATCATTCCAGAAGTCGATAATTTAATTTCTATCCTTGCAATTGTTGAACTCAAAGAAAACAAAAATTCATTTGTGAGATAGCAAAGAGCTTTGACAAAAGTATAACTGGATCAAACAAGAGAGATATCATTTGACAACCTAACAATTACACAATGTTTGAAATGCATAGAACTTTTTAAGGTTAAATTAGAAGTTTGGTCCTTGTTCAAGGATCTTGTCTGTTTAGTCCTGCATTATAAAAAAATTCCAATAGGTTTAGAGTATCTATACTTTAAAAACGTTCTAATGGAAATTTAAAATTCCCATTCTGTCTAATAGATTCTTCTCGTTGATTTCATTTAACTACATATTTTAAAGTTTCTAAAGTACAGGATTAGAGAGAGTATTCAAATAGAAGTTGACAAACCAAACTTATCTCAGCCACTTCAAGATTGAGATGAAGTACCTTTAATCACTTGAGGCAAAGGAAACTATTTTACTAAACCGGTCAACCACAACAAACACTGAGTCATATCTTCATTGAGTCTTAGGTAATCCTAACACAAAATCCATAAACAAATCTTCCCAAATTGTACGTGGGGTGGGTAGAGGTATATACAACCCTGTATTTTGTTTCTGACCCTTACTAGTTTGACATATGTAAAATTTAGAGATAGCTATAGTAAGACAGAATCCCAGTACATATACTTTGAATCATCACTCAACAAGTGTTTAGGAGTGAATTATGTCAACAATAGTCAAAAGCTCATTCGAAAGTTAAAAGGCGCTTCCTAATTCAAAATATTTGTGTTTGTCTACAATTCAGATCAACGATTTAAAATATATATATAGAAGCGTGAGTGAGCACTTTATTGGGTGTTTTTGACTTAAACATTGGTTTAAGTTTCATTTAGTCCTTCAGTTTTGAAACTTATTTCATTTTGATCCTTAACTTTTAAATCTTTACCAGCTTTTAATGGTTAAAGGACCCTCCTGACTCAAAATGATTTTGTTGGGATACAGTTTAGATTTACCATTAAAAAGAAAACAAACAAACCAATTAGAAGTTTTATTCAAAAAAATCTATTGGGTGAGAATTTAAATCTCAGTTGTTCAATTTTGAAAATTATTTCATTTTGGTCCCTAAATTTTTAAATTATTTATTTGCCTTTAAACTTTCAAATTTTTCATTTTGATCCATAAACTTTTTGGTTCTTGTCGTTGTGTTGTTAATTGTCTAATAGACAGATAATATAGTTTCGAGTATTTATATTGACATGCTTAAAGGACATGCATTACAACGACATAGCATTTTTTTAGAATACGACATCATAGATACGAAAGTGATGATTGTTTTTTTAGTTCAACAATACATGGCGGTGGGAATTCGAACCTCCAACCTTTTGGTTAAGGATATATATCTTAACTAGTTGAACTATACTCAACTTGAAAGTGAAAATTCAAACCTATATAATTAATCATTTAAAGAGGTAGAGATGTTTATGTTGGGATTTTACCCCTGAAACATTGTAATTTATGTTTATTTTTTATTATTGATTATCTGGTTTATGAAAATCCTAGGTTACTAACTGTAACTTGAAACATTATGTAGTTGACTTACACGATGATCGTGTTCAAGAAGTAATCTAAATAGTCTATGTTTGGGTGCCCTATATTAATATAGCATTGTTGATACACCCAACTTAGTAAAGTAAATCATTCATGTGAAGACATGCGGTATCATATATAATGAATTTGTATAAGACTATATCGAAAAATATTTAATCTTTCCTGGTAAATCTGTTAAAAGGAGAGATAAATATTCCACAAGATGATTTCATGCGACTAACTCTTATATGCAAAATCATGTCCTTTGATTTTACATGTGTTATAATGACTTTGGTAACCGATTCAATATGCCTGCTATTTTGAGAATGTGACAATATAGGAAGTTGAGAACACAATCTTATAGGGTATGTAGATAAGTAATTTTCATGAGTGTTGATTTTGAGACTTGAGCAATAGGACCCCACCTCACTGACTCTAAGATAATTTATGGTTGGATCATGACTAAATTGTTCATTAGAAGATCGATGATACTTAAGATATAAGATATAATTAAATGTGCAAAACAGACTTTGACCCAACTGTAATTTCAAACAACTCATGAATGGTGACTTGTAGCTTCAAATAATTCGTGGAAGCCCAACAATGGAATTCTTAACCTAGTCAATAGCATAGTCCAATTTTTACGATTATGAAAATTTAAGGGATTATTTTTACCATTAGAAATTTATGGGTGCAATTGCAACAACAACTATAGTCACGAGTGCTTTGTTCAATTTGTTACAATTAACTTGTATTTTAATAAATAGTCAATTCTAAAAATATTTGTTACATAAATATTACTAATTCCAAATATGCTTCTAATTAAATAAAAAAAAAAGCTTTAAAATACTAGTGAGCAACAAGGTGTGATACACAATTTACCATTTTATTATTATTACTTAAAAGAGAAATTTTGTCATTCAAATACAAACCTCTCTCTCAATTCCTCTAATTTATCTTTATTTCCAAACACTATCTCTCAATCTTTACAAATTTCTATCTCTCGATTCCACACACCTCTAATTTTCTATCTCTTTATAAATAGTATCTCTTCACCCTTACAAATTCAACATACACTTAGATAAATTATAATTTTGAGTTGGAATTTTGGTAAATGGAGAAAAAAGAGTTTTAAGAGTGAATGAAAAAGGGAGAAAAAAAAGAATTATGAGCGAGAAATGAAATTTTTTAGGAAGAGAAACAAAATTATTTGAAAAAAGTGGAATTTGTAAAGATTGAAGAGAATATTTGGAAATTAAGTGGGGGGTGGCATGAGGATGAAGAGGGGAGAGAAAATGAGTGGAATTTGAGGGGAGTTGGAAGGAGAGGAGAGCGAGAATGACCAAATTACCCTCGAAATATAGAGAAAATGATTAAAATTAAAGGGTAAAATGGGAAGACAGTATATATTAAAATTAAATAACAAAATGTTTTATTAAAAATATTTATCATTTACTTTAACCAAAGGTGCATATTTCAAGAAGATTTGGGAGGTTTCATTTACCTTGTAAAGGGTAAATATGCACATGATGTAAAAGAGACTTTTACCATCCAAAATGATTCAAACACAAAGACAAAAAGTAATTTGAGGTTGCAAAAAGTTAGAACAAAATGAGACTTTAGAAAAATGTCTTTTCAACTTTTAAATTCCATTAAGACATTCTTAAACTAGATAAATAAAGAAATTAAAGCCCCCTTTGAAATTTTTTGTACTTCCACAAACTATTATGATTATCTTCTAATGCTTTTTACAAGTTAGAAATAGTCTAATATTTAATATTTTCCTTCTTTTTCTTTTTAACTTTTTCACTTTCAAAAATTTGAAAGGTGTATAGTAGTCGTTTCCGTTACTTGTTTCTTATTTTTCGTTTTCAGTATTTTCAAAAGTATATAATAATTGTTATGTTTATCATTTTTCATTTCTCACAAACGTGTTTCTAAAATTGTGTATAAATATTGGAAACAACAAAAAATTTAATTTTTTTGTTCTTTTTTTTGCCATCTCTAAATTTTTTTTAAAATATAAATAAAAGTATTATTTCACTCCTTACAAAATGTATCAATAAATATTAAAAATTATATAACATAAAAAATTTTGAATATTGAATTTTAAAATTTAAATTTTTAGAGAATGAAAAATAATAAAGGGTAACTGGATATGTTTCTTTTTGTTAAGAAAGAATGAATAATAAACAAGAAATAGTTACCGTACTATTTTAATTTTATTAAAAAAATAAGAATGTAGTTTCTCCAAAATTTTTCATAATATTCTAATACCGACGTAAACTAAAATAGTATTTAAACTATTTATTATAAGACACATAATTTCTAAATTTGTTACGAAGTAATATAATAATTCATACCAAAATTATATGGTAATAACAATTAATTATTTATATTTTAGGTGGTATTTCATAAAATTTTATCATTCTATTTTGTTTTGTTTTTGTTTGTTTTTTTTTGAAACATATCATTATATTTTGTTGTAGTTAATGATTTGTCGGTTAAGAATTCAAAAAAAATGGAGAGGGGATACGTGGCATAGCATCTAGGTTCTTTTTCAGGATTAATTTCAAATAGAAATCATCTTTGAGACAATAAAAGAGGGTGTTTGTTTGTCTGTTTTTGACGATTTTGTGTATTTTTAATTGAAATAATTTCAACTATGTTCCTCAATCAAAATTATCATAATTCATTTATTATTAGTCTAAGTTATGTACGTATCCAAAATTTACGATGGATAATCCACCAACTTGCAAAATAGGGTGAAATACTTTTTTACCCTTAAACAAGAAATATTTATTAAGCGCTATCTTAAAATATTTTTAAAATACTTTATGCCAATTTAAACATAGGTCAATAGGTTAAGGTACCTCCCATTATACTAAAAAAAAAAAGAAAAATGTTTTATATTTTTTAAGATTGTTGAGGGAGAAAGTGTGAGGTTTTGGGGTGACAGCTGGAAGGAGGACCACAAACGACGTGGAGCGTACGAGTAAGGGAGGACAAATGTTGCATGCCTGTTACGTTGTACGAGAGACGCGTTTGTAGAAAGGATAGACTGACAAGTGGAAGGGTGTCCACCGTGCATCGAGAATGTTCTCGCCTATCTGTCTGAATCCCCTACGACGAGGAGCGCCTCTGCACCACATACAAAATGTCCTCCCTAGTCGACCATGGACACCTATAAAGGGGAATGACCGCCACCACAAGTAAGTGAAAAATCTATCACTAATCTCTATACTACCTTTGAAATTAAATACTTGAAAATGAATTATATTGATTTGATTTATTATTATTATTATTATTTTTGTGGAAATTGCAAGAATTTTCAAACTAAATACTTGAAAATAAATAATATTGGTTGCATTACCTATCCTTCTCTCCTCGAACAAAATATCACCAAGCCTTCCCTCACATCAAATAATTATCCATCCACCTAATTCTTATCTATGCCAACATCACAACTTTAGACTTTTTAGTCCGAAATACATACCTTAATTAATTGAGTTATTCATGTTACCTGTTTTTAAGTATTTTACTACAATAATAACATCCAGATTAATTCACCACATTTTTACTATAATAAAATACATTTACACCTGTTGAAGGAAAAAGTAACTATGATTATGATATCTTAGTTTAAACCTTAATTTTACTTATTTAGATTGTACTTAGGTTCACTAATAATAGTTCGAATGACAAAAAAATAGATTTACATAAAACTTATCCAAGATCCAAATATCTTCCTTCGTTAGCACAATAATAAACCACAAACTGAGTAAACTAATTAATTATTATTTTTCTCAACATGCATATCTCAATTTTATTTATACCTCTAACTCACATAACAGCATACAATCAAATAAAGGTTGATCAATTATTCAGGCAGTAAACCAGCTTTTATTAATCTAACGATAGATTATTATTTCTAAAGTGGATGATTAAACATCTCACCATAATAGTTGAACTTGAAAATAAAGAAAAAGAAAAAGAAAAATAATGAGATTATTGTAGAAAGTGGGGCCTTTAAACCATCAAATATTAATCACCTTTCCAATTCCATTACAGAAAACCCAAAAAATCAGCCTCATAATCAGCCAAGTATGTTAGCCCCATGTTAATATAGTAGCCAAACATTACATATACACAGCCAACCTAAACATAATTTGGTCATATCTGATTATATTTAGGCTGCAATTTTAATACTTGAATAATGTTAAAAATTTCTCTAACTAATTACTTACTAATATATCCTTGCTATTCTATTAATCACTCTAAAGACCATTCCTATTATCACTTACTTAATAAAGCTCTACCAACTCAGAGGATTTTTGGACTGTTGCACTTTAGCATTGTACGAAGATTCTATCTCCTCCTGCAAGAAACAAGAAAGAATCATTGGCTGAGAGCTCTATTTCACGAAAGATGTGAATTTAACGTATGTTTCAGCCTTCAAAGAAGTGGATAAAAAGGTGTCAAATCTTCTATATTTTGGCTACAAATGTGAGTTCAAAAGTTTTATAAGCCATCCTCAGTGCCTCCCTACCATTGCCAGGCAGCAGCAGAAGAAATTACTAATAGAAGAGGGCCAGTATTGAGAATATCCATAATGATAACTTAAGACTAAATCCAATGAGCCAAAACAACCGTTACAATGCAACCTATAACTATATGATAATGTAGCAGTTCCTGAAGATGATGCAGGAAGAGATGAATAAAGTTCTACAGTATGTAGCCTAGTTCTATCTTTTTTTGACAAGAAATTGAACTGTTCGTTGATATTTGAATAGTTTGAATCAAACCTTATAAATGAGAGCCTATCAAAGCACACCCCCAAAAATAAACTATACATACACTTTACAGTCTAAAACCACAAGAAATCAATCAAACTATGACGATGCACAAGATATAGGCTTCCATAATTTCAAGCCTACAAGAATGATGATCTAAACGGTCAGATTTACTCCATATGTCAAAAAAGAACTACCTTGCATGATTTCAGCAGTGGCTGTAAGAATGATGATCTGAAAAACCTAATGGATTCCCCAAGTGAGGTTCTATCCCAGTCTGTCATTAAGTAAAAAGATTATAACAGCATTCGGTTAGTTTCTAATTTTGAATTATCCTGCCACAGATGCATAAGCAAATAAAGCATGAACCTCTAAAAGCTACAATGAAGAGCACATAACATACCAGTCTCACCATCTACTTTCTGTCTTTTTTTCTCTTGAGAATACTCACCATCTACGTTCATATCAGCAGCATTGAGTTCTTCTAGAAGCTGCAAAATACATAATTACAAGATTCACTTTATTGGACAGAAGCCAAATTTACCATACACATAATGGAGTATTTACTATCATGGCTTAATTATACAGATTTTGATAATCTTTCTTCAGCCATAATGTGCAAAGAAAGAAATGCAAGCAACTTGTTCAAGGAATCTATGGCAGAAGATGCAGTTAACGAATTAAATTAACATGGGTAGCTTTAAAAAATTCCAAAAGTTGAAGGACACGGTAACAATTCCAAATTTCAACGTCAAATGACATCACATTTATTTCTAACCACAACAAATTCTGAAGTACTAAATTGAAAATTAAACATTCTCATTGCCGCAAAACAGTATGAAAAAGCATAGGATTTATGCTTTATGCCTTTATTTATTGCTGTTTTACCTGGGCAAGAGTTGGTACAGTAGTAGGATCAAACTCGTCACAGTTTTCGGGGTTTATAGGGACACAAATACGACCTGGAACAAAAAGGTATAAGCTTCAATAATATGTAGAACATGTGTTGTCTCCACACGAGGTGCATTGCATCCTTCATGCTAATTAAATTTACTTGCAAGATTTCAAATAAAGTGAACTTTAAAGCATTAAGTTTAACATTAAGACCATGATGTTTAATTGTTTCTGCAAGTCACTCCTACTCATCATCTAATACTAGCAATTATTTCCAGCACTGACCTGTTTTTGGATGAACACAGAATGGTGCTTTTAACAAATGGTTCGTATGTTTAGTAACCTGAAGAATAAAGAACTTGCCTCATCAAGAAAGTAAATTAAATCAGATTTAATGAGGTAAATTTGAAATTTCTGTTACAATCCCATGTGCTGGCCAATTAGAGATCCATTATGTAATGAATTTAATTGCTAGAATAGAATGACCAAGGCGGAAAATCAAGGTAAGATAAAGCGGGGTAATACACATACCTCCAAGTCGAGCCTAGGGTAGGTAAAAGAGAAAACAATCTCTTCAACATGCCTACGCATTCCCTGTGCCTGAACAGAATAATAATGCATAATTATCCTCAAAATGTAACAGTTGTTGGAAATTGTAGGCCATTCATGTGGGACAATAGTTGGAACTCAATTAATTCCGGTGATATGTTCGGAGAGGAAGCAAGGGGGAAACAGGGGACAAGAGGGAGAGGAAGAGCACTGTGTCGGTCGAAACTTGAAGGATGATAAATTGGAAGAGTTCTATAATCTTATGCAAATGCTGGATTTAGTGAGGCTTAATCGAATGGTAGATAAGTCGAATTGGAACCTGTAAAAAGATGGGAAATTTTATGTTAAATCATTTGAAAATTATTCATGTGAATTTCTAGTCACGTCTCTATGAAAAACTAAATGTTCAAGGAAGGTGAATATCTTTTATGGGCAATGCTCCAAGGGAGTTTAAATACTACTGATAAAGTTCAAAGAAGTGTCCCAAGTAAGTCCAAATGTGTGCCATATTTGTTAAATTCCCCTGAAGACTCCAACCATGTATTATCCCAATGACAGTTCGGTAGGTTTGTTTGGGCAGGAGTTTAAAAGTATCTTGGGTGTTTAATTGTAGTGCAGTTTTGAGCTCTTCTTGAAAGTTTGTGGGTTTCAGAATAGTTTCAAAGATTGTTTGGATTAATACAT
>NW_019104506.1:449572-461658 GCF_001995035.1 Momordica charantia
ATAAAGTTTATGGTTTGAGATTTTTAAAACCCATTTAAAAAAAAGTTTGGGAAAATATAAACGGGACAAAGTTTTAAATAATATAATTTTAAAAATAAATTATAAAAATAATGTTAATTTAAAAATAATAATTTAAATAAATAAATTCAAAGATAACTTTTTAAAACTATTGAAAAAAATAGTTTAGATCAAAGTAAAAGTCAAAACTCGCGTACAATGTCTGCGATTTCCGTGCAAACGTATATATTTGACGTGGCAGGCGACTGCATGAAACATTAGAAGTAGCGTATGTTGTAAACAACTTCCACTTTTTTTTTTATGTTGGAAGTCGCCTACAATGTACGCGACTTCAACCTTTTTTTTTTATATTTTTATTTCCGTTTTTATATTGTTATTTTATTAATATTGTGAAATTTAATTAAGATGTGATTAAATTTTTTCTTTTTTGTTATTATATTTTAAGTTTTGATTAAAATGTCAATTAAATTCTAAAAGTTTAAAATTATATTAAAACCAATTCGATGAATTATAAGCTTATGTTCGTGTTTTTATATTATAAATCAAACGTTTGTCAAATATCAAATTTTATAATTGTTAAACATTCAATACAAAGAGTTGTTATAAACTTTTAAACATATTACAAAATATACATAATCAGGTACCACATTATCATGGCCTTCTTACGCGACGTCCATGACGAGGTTCTTGCTGAACAGGTGATGGGTCAAGTTAATGAGCTGAACTAGATGCAGTATCTAAATAAACTCATGTCGTAGGAATCATTAGAAAATGTGATTGTATAAGAGTATTCATAACCTGTTAGCCTCATATAGCATCTTTATTTTATTCTTTAACATGTCCAGCTTCTTGTGCTTCATCTTTGCTTGTGCTTGGTTACGCTTACGATGAGGACGCCTCATTTTGAAATTTGAAGCAACTTTTGGATAAACTGAATTTGATTCAGTCACGCGAATGCAAGTATCACACGTTGATCTTAATACATGTAAATTTTCTTGTACTACATAGTCTTGTACGTTGCTAACAAAAAAAATCTTGTAATATATATAATAATTATTAATATTTAATTTTATTTAAATATTGTAATTAAAAAATATAAGAAAGGTAAAACTAACCATGTAACTGTGATAAGCAGATTCGCATGTGATATACTTTCTTATAATCGAATCATATCGATCTTGATAATCATCTGACACGCCCGACATATCTGTCGCATCACTAAACACCGATCACGACGTTGACGTCATAGTGATATATATGCGACATGTTTACATTGCCAATTGTGATCATCTTTTCCTCGTAGGTCGATCTGATACAGACTCGTGTCAATATTACAGTATGATGGTTTATTCGGTAAAAGTTCAAATTGTCGCAACACTCAATTTGGTAAATGACACTCGATAATATGAAAACATATAAGAGGGTTTGAAGTCAACCAAATGTCCCCCATTATGACAATATTCAGGTAATAGAGTCATAATGTCGTGATTATACGGTGTCCAAATAATCTGAAATCATTAATAAATAAGTATTAATATTATTATTAAGTTAATTATAAGTATTTATTTGTAAGTAATATATTCACTTATACCTCGTTGGGCTTAAGTCGATCAAAGTATGTTCGATATTGAATCAACATGTTCGTAGATTGTTCAGAGCTATCAAAACTTCATTCCATCTGCATTATGTAAAACGTATTCAATTACATATAATTTAAAAATGATATATAGATAAATGAAATAAACGTATTGTGCACTGAAAGGATGTCCAACACATTGTTCAGGAGTGAGTACATGGTGTTGTGGAGCAATAGTAGGAAACCTATCCCACGCCCACACTTGTAAAAATATCAATGGACCTGCTATATCCAGGGCATCGGCTCGACTAGCCTGACAGAGTTCTCGATATAACCATGCGAGGCATGCACTACCCCATGAATATCGTCCAGCTACCTCGAAATCGCTCAGTAATGGAAGGAACATGAGATCAGCTAATGTGTTAGAGTCATCGTGAAATAAAAATCCATCAATGAGTTTCATAATATATGCTCGTGCGTATCTCTATATCATAACGTCACCAGCATCTAGTGGTAATTTAGTGAATTGTGCCGCTAGCCAAGGAATACTCAACCTAGAGCCCTTAAGTTGAGGGGTCGTACTCCTAGTAAGTCCTCCTCACATAATTGTACCCAATCGTATTGCAAGGATTCTGTAATGGGCTATCCATCAACATGTAGCCCTAACTGCACAACAACATCTTGTAGTGTAATAGTACACACTCCACCAGGCATATGAAATTAGAGAGTTTCATGCCTCCATCGCTCAACTAGTGTAGTAAAAAGGTGCAAATCTAACTGAGTAAACCCAATCCGTGAAACTCCCCAAAATCCAGATTGTTATGGATATAACACTATACGATTATCTAGCCTAATGTTATAGATACTACGGCCTCTCTTCTTTGACATTACAAAACTATGTAGATCCATTATCCCACACTAATTGTAAAAATGATGCGATCTTTGTAAGTATAGTTGATGCGAATCCAAATGTCTTGGATCCATAATTAATTCTGGAATATAATAAGACAAATAGTACAATTATAACCAAAGTTAATTTCAAATAACAAGGCATAAAAGTATAGTACATTACAATCTCAAATATAAAACTATTACAAAGCAACAATCGATTCAATAAAGCGTAGTGTATTACAAAGCAACAATCCGAATATGCGATAAAATATATGCCAAAGCAACTATTGATTCACACCATGGAGAACGATATGACTGCATATGCTTCAACCTGTACATAGAAAATATAGAATCGATTTCAATATTAATATAACTATAACTGGATGTTAAAGAATTATTTAAAAAAAGCCACATTAATCATCCATTTGTCTCGAAGACGAAGCGTCAGAATTACGAGTTGGACATGTACGTTTGTTATGTCCTTCCCTCTTGCATATTCCACAATGGACTTTCGTACCCGCCTCTCGCCAATCCATCTCATTGTGAATGCGGGAAGTTTTGGACGTCCATGTTCCCTCAACAAATTTGGGTTCAGATGAATAACATCAAACTTGACATCCGACCAATAGTCCCTAAGTTGTATAGGGTAAAAGCGAGATGCATAATAAAGTTGGTATCATGATAATTCGTAAAACTTCTTGACATAAGGTAAATATGCCAAGTGAATATAATTGCAGACTGCAATCACATGAAAGCACTAGATCTTGAAAGATTGTCACTTGTTACTAGTACATGTGTTATCCTTCAAGCAAACGACTTGAGTATGTTGACCTTTATAAGGAGAGAACATATCCATTCCCGTTTCGACTTGAAAAGTTTGCGTCTCTCGATCAATAGAAGTCACTGAATGTGCCGTCGCATTTTCTCCCACCTCCTCAATTTACTTAAAGCATACTTTGTATACTTTTCACCCCGAGCCAATGCTTCACAGATATTCTCTCTACGTTTCTCGAAATAAGTAATAGTCTGAATAAACGTAAACTTCACCAATGTAGTAATTGGCAATATTCTGACTCCATTAAAAACACCATTAATACACTCTGCTAGATTTGTTGTCATCCATCCATATTGAAACTCTTGATCGTGTGCTTGTATCCATTTTTCTATGTTTATATGAGTGAAAAATCAAATACAATATGGACTCAATTGTTGTAACTCTCTCATATATCTTTCAAATTTATGCTTTTGGTGTTGACACCCAGCACGATACACCAAATCTTTTAGGGGCTTTGAATTATATATATATTTTTTATTGAAATTGCTAGTCACATGACGGAGATAAAATCGATGATGTGCTCTCGGTTCACTCAACTATTTTCCTTATTTTTCACAGCCGCCAAAATACCTTCATGTTGATCATAAATTAGACAAATATCATCTCATTCGGTAACCAAATTTTGCAAGGCACACAAAAAAATGACCAACTAGAAGTATTTTCCTCTTCAATAATAGCAAAAACGTAAGGAAATATATGTCCATTTGCATCAATTGAAGTGACAATAAGTAATTTCCCTTATACTTGCCATACAGATGTGTACCATCAATCTGGATTAATGGTCTACCATGTTTAAATCCTTTAATTGCCGGACCAAATGACCAAAACTCTCTCCCAAAAATAAGATTGTCAGGTTTATTTGAAGGTGTCAAATCTCAGAGAACTCGAGTGTCGACGTTGTAACGCACCAAAGTATTCAACCAGTATGGGAGCTCTTCATACGACTTTTCCCAATCTCAAAAAACTTTAATTAGTGCTTTTTGTTTAGCTTGCCACACATGTCTGTAGTTTACACAATATCCAAAATCTTTTTTTATGATTTCTTGTAATGAAGCTACAGACGTACTAGGATCACGTCGTACAATATTCTAGATTTCATTGCACATAAAATTTGAGTTCAATTGTGAGTGATCCTGTGTGAGCGCTGCATATAAGCATGAATGAACCTCGTAAATTACAATGATTTCAAACACCCCATGGGATTTACGTCGACGAGAGCGAAGTTTCCATTTGCAACCATCATTCCATTGTTTGCATTTTACACATCACATATCTTGATTCGATTCTCTTACAACAAATTGGTAATGTTGTGCAATACAATATTTCTTGACAGTAAGTTGTAGTTCTTCTTTGCGCCTAAATTTTGACCCTACACGTATGTTATCTGCATTCATTTATACGGACGTTGACCCTTCTTCCCACCTTAACCCTTCTTCACATATAGAATCTACAATCTCCAAATCTATTTCAGTAAACATCTGTGAAGGTTCCTCCTCATTTGGACGTGGGGGATTCAAATTTACTGGGGGGTTCAAACACAATTCTGTTCCAAACAATTCATCAACTTCTACTTCAATATCAAAAGTGGACCTATTTCCAGGTTAAGTATCACCATTTCATCACAATCTAATGACATAACTGTACAATATTTATAACTATATTAACGAATTATTAAAAAAACATAATTCATAATCTATATCCGAATAATTATACATAACCTATAACATAAATCCAAAAAAATTAAACATAACCTATATCCATACTATATATCCATAACCTAAATTCAAAAAGTAAGCATAAATCCAAAAAAGTTAACTATAATCCAACATTAATAAATCTATGTCCAAAATTAATTTAATACAATCCAAACAAATTTGTAACAAATTACAAAATTTATATCTACAACCAATTTAATATAATTTAAATAATGCATGACAAAAACTATATATAAAAATATTAAACTACCAAAAAATACACTCACGTACATAACATATTTCTTAAAGAAAAAAACATGGTAAGGGAGCAAGAAAGGCCTATAGAAACAAAAGAAAATTAAAAAAAAAGGTACCGGCAGTTCAAGAAGTACGATATGTGGTGGTGAGGAGTGGCAGCAGCAAGATGCAGCGGCAATGGAGAAAGGTGGAGGCCGGCAACGAGCTGAAAACGGCAGCGTCGGTGGCGGTTAGACTATGTATGGACGGTGGCAATGGAGGAGGAGGGAGAGGGACCACGAGTGGGGACATTTTGTCCCCTCCAAAACCCTAGGTAGTCGCAGCCAACAACTGATGCTTGTCTCGAAGTATAAACAAGGTAAAGAGAATGTAGTTGCTGATGCTTTGTCTCGAATGTATGCTCTTTTTAACACTTTGAATGTTATAAACTACTTGAATTTGAGCATATTAAAATCTCGTACCATGATGATCCTTAATTCTTTTGGTTCTATTTTTTATTCTCTTGAAAATGGTACTATTTTGGATGAGTATAACTTGTTTAATGGATTTCTCTCTAAGAAAGGTAAGTTGTGCATTCCAAATTGTTCTATTTGTGAATTGCTCGTGGGGGAGGAATAATGGGGCATTTCGGGGTAGCAAAAACATATAACATGCTTCCTGAACATTTTTATTGGCCTAGGATGAGACATGACGTTCATTAAAGTATGTGAACATTGCATTTCATATAGGCAAGCTAAATCTAGACTTAAACCGCATGACTTATATTCTCCTTTCCCACTCCAATTGCTCTTTGGTTGGATATATTAATGAATTTTGTTTTAGGTTTGCCAAGGACTATGAGAGGTAGAGATAGTATATTTGTGGTTGTTGATAGATTTAGTAAAATGAATCATCCAAGGATCCAACGAATAGCTAAGGTTTGTTGACGATCCTTATTCCATGTCCCAAAACTGATGATGCTAAATATGTTGAAAATTGAGAGAATTAATATTTTAAAAAAATTAAAAAGAAATACCCAATGATTTTATACAAAATAGTCAGTTAAAACCAAGGTTCGAAATGTCGATGTCGATAAAAATGTCGAGGTCCCAATTTTACGGACATGTCTATGTCGATGGATATTTGGAGAAAAGTCACAAAAATTGTGAAAATTAATAAAAACTGTTTTAATTAGTAAATAGAACTTTAATTGTAGCTTAATTAAACTATAATTGATCACTTCTAACCGTCATATGTAAAAGTATGAGTAACTTACTTATGAAAATGTCGATGTCGATAGAAATGTCGGAATAAGATAATGAAGATTGATGAAAATAATTTGAATTAGTAAATTGAAGTTCAAAGTTGCTTAGTTATATTTTATTGATAATTTATAATTTATAACTAAATTTAGTGTAATTGAATAATATATGAAATATTGATATATATATACACATACATACAAACACATGTACAATTATTAAAAATAGAAGGGTAGGTTTAAAAATTTTGTAATTAAATTTGAAAAGAAAAATTGGAAAAAATTCAACCGCAATAAAGTTAGGTCAATAGTAAAAATTGAAAATAAATATTAAATAGATAAATTTAAATAATAAAATAATAATAATATCTATCCAGCTAGGCTGGGCTCTGTTATCTGGGCCCGACCATTGAGTAATTTTTTTTTTTGGAAATTGTTCAAGGAGACTCCCCTTCAATTGATACCCTAGTGGTTTAATTTAATACAACTACCTTTTTTTAAAAAAAGCTTTCATCGAAATATCGATATTTTTACAATATTTCGATGATATTTTACTATATCATCGATAAGGGGGAAAACGATTTTTCCCTCAGTTGTCAATGACGAGTCCCTCGATACATCGACATGTTGACGTGTCGAGCGACATTTAGTACACTAGTTAAAACCTATATGCCAACTATTTTATAAATAGTCGGGAGAATTAATATTTAAAAAAATAAAAAAAAACACTCGATGGTGTTTTTAAAACAATCAGGGTAAACAATACTTGCCAACTATTTTTAAAACTCGTCAGGAAAATTAATACTTAAAAAAAACTCCCTACAATTTTAAAAATAGTTGGGCAAATTATTATATAAATAAATTTAAATAGTCGTGAGTTGATGAAATATTTTTTTAAAAAATATTCCCAATGGTTTACTAAAATAGTCGGGTAAAAACAACTTCTACCGAACATTTTTTAAAACTGTCCGGAATATTAACTTTGCCCGACTATTTTAAAAATAGTCGGGAGATGTAAATATTTAAAAATTTATATATAAAAAACAAAATACGAGGCGATTTACTAAAATAGTCGGGAATATTAACATCTTCTTATTATTGTCGCTATGAGTTTGTGACGTGGAGCGGCCGACTTTCTTCCTGAGAGGAGAAAAATGGAGTCGTCACCAGTCTTTATTTATAGGGTGTGACTGGCCACCCAAGTGCATGGATAAATTAGTCTGTACGAAAAAGATATGAGTTCGGGGGTCTTTTGTATATGGGGAAGGTATTAGCACCTCACAACACTCGTTCAACTATAATTTATTTTTCATATTATTTTCAAGAAAATGACCTTCAAATAAAAGAATTTTATTTTTATTTTTAAATGTCCCATGTTTTATTGATCATTATTCATATGGTAAAAAGTATATGTCACTAAATCTACAAGTTAACTATCATATCATACTTCCATTAGAAATTTTTATAAAATTATGCATTTTTAAAAACAAAAAACAAAAATAGGACAGTTTAGAAAATAATTCCAAAAGTAGGGCATCGATATATACAATTTAGCTAACTCGCGTCCAAGACAGAGTTACATCGAAATCACGCCCATTGGATGCAAATTACGTTGATGCATTCATTAGATGCGATTTTGTTGCGATGTTTGACACAAAAACCATGTGCATTGGTTGTCCCCAGAACTAGACCCACCCCCATTCTTTCTCATTTTCAACCCGAGGTAAAATTTCTCCCAACAGACCCCACCACCTCTCCTCCTAACCTCGACCCACCAGCGCTTGCCGTCGTTCCACCAACCATCACCGCTTGCTGCTGCCGCATCCACCAGCTAGAAGACGCAAATATTTTTTTTTCAATTTTTTCTACTGATTTACATTTTGTGGGTACTGTTTTTGTGTTTGTTTTTGCTCAATGTTTTGTATTATTTTGTTTTGAGTTTGAATGTATTTGAATTATTTTATATTATTATATTTTATTGATATTATTTTGTTCATTTGTAGCCATTTTTGGAGTATTTTGGGGGTGTCTTCACTGTTTTTGTTTTATTGGTGGTATCTACAACATAGTTGACTATTCTTTTGTAGTATTTTGGTTGATTTGGATTGTTGTAGACATTTGTCTCGTTAATTGTGTTATATTATATTATTAAATCCTTGATGTCTCATCCGACTCTTAGTTATTCAAAAAGAAAAAAATTGTGTTATATTTATTTTTTTAATTGTTTTGGAATGATTTGTAGTTGACATTTATAAAAAATAATATTAATGTTGATAATACATTTATTATTAATTTCAGATCATTTGGGCACCATATACTCACGATACATTATTACCTGAATATTGTCATAATGGGAGCAATATTTCGTTGACTGCAAGTTCGCCCTTATATGTTTTCATATAAATAAGTGACATCAACCAAACCGGGTATTACGACAGTTTGCGGTAAGACATATCAGACCATCATATTGTGATACAGACTCACAATTACATAAGTTGATCTTAAGAGGAAAGCATGATTATGATTGACAACACCATCATGCAGTTGGCGTTGACGTTGTGATCGATGTGTATTTGGTGATGTAATAGATGAGCCGACTGTCTCAATTGAGTATTTAGATTAGTATAATTCCATCATGAGAAAATATATCACACATGAAGGTGTTTTTTACAATCAAACGGTAAGTATTACAATTCTTCAATTAACTATTTATGACACTAATTTAAAATTATACATTAATATTTTTTTTGTTCATTGTAAAATCCTTTAGTGTGATGTCCAAAACATTGCAGTAGAACACAATTCGGTTCTTTATGCGAGACCTACATTCAAAATACAAACATCCTAGAGGGCACTAATAAAATAGTTTCTTCCAACTTTGAGAGGAGACACGCTTGCATCGGTGCCAATCACCAGCTGATGATATTCAAGATTCAGAACCTCTGATAATTGAAGATTAGATTCTGACTACTCAAATTCAGTAAGATTTTGATCAGGGAGAACACATATCAGATTCATGATAAGCCAAGGAAGAATTGTACTTACATCCACGTTGTATACAGGCCCAATATCAATTTTAAACGGACACTTTTCCTTGATCGAATTCTCCATTTCGGATAAGTTATTGAAAGATTGGTATCGTAGATATATATCATTCTCCAATGTGAATGAAAACTCTCTCCGGCCAAAATATGATTGGTCACTGCCTGGATGCTTGCCATCTACAAGGAAAAACAGGAGCAGTTACATATTTAATATTAGTTAGCTTCCTCTGGGTGGATAATTTTTTGCTTCTGTTTCCAAGAATCAACGGCATACCATTTCCATAAGACATCCATTTGAAGAAATCAGTATACGGGAAAAGCTTTCCTGCAACAATTATATTTCACATCTTTCAGGAGCAGAAAACATAAAACGGACAAAATCAAACTAAAATCCATGGAACATTTCATATCGCAACCGGAAAGAAGGCCAGATCAAAATACAAAAAATTTCTTCAAAACCAAAAGTGGGTATATAAATGGTTTCACCGTAGTAAATTTTGAGATAGTTAACATCGAACCCATCGGGCACAACTTTCTCAGGCTTCTGTTCGAATCCATCAATTTCCATATCGCCTCCTCCATTCTCGACCGCTTCAGTAATCATTTTCGCCACAACACCTGAATATTACTGCAAAATTCAAGCGGAGACTGAAAAATTCAACTGAAAAAAGAGTGAATCGTAGAATCAGGAAGATTGTAAAAAAAAAGGCAGTGAGATGTTCAGAAAATTTGGTTTACCGGGATTGGACTACGCGAGACAAAAATAATTAGGGACAGAAATGGCGGGGAGAAGATGGAAATTTTGGCGTGAAGTTTACGGTTTAATTGGATCAAACCGGTTTTTTTTTACCAGACCAGAGAATGGACCGAAACTTCAAACCGAACGAGCTGTGTTTAAGTTTCGGTTCGATTTCAGTCGATTTTGTCCCTTCTATTCTAAAATATAAAATATATATGCAGTATATTGAGTCCTTGGAAGAAATAAAATTATGCTAATGTAAGATTTGATTTGCGTGATATGTTTGAGAAATTTATATTTTTGACCCATTTCATAATTCTATTTGGCTTTTTATCCCTATTTTAAAAATATTTATTTGGGAGTCCTCTCACTTTTTGATCTTGTAAAATTATCAAAATGTCCCTGTTTCGGAAAAGGTAAATTCTCCGCCATCTTTAATTTTCTCCACCAATCTCTCACTTTAAACATATCACATTACTAATTGGAAAGAAATCTTAAACTTTTAAATGTGAATAATTCAAATCAATTACTAATTGGAAAAAAATCTAACTTCTTAATTCCAAGAATCAATTACGAATCTAATACAAAAAAATCAAATTTGTATAATGCCATAAATACAGATTTAATTAAAAAGAAAAAGACAAGATTCCATAAATATTGGATCAAAATTACATAAATATCCAATGTTAAATTTAGAAAGAGGGTAAAGATTGCATATGCCCATGATAATTAAAAAAAAAAAACCAAAGTTGGACAAATCCCGGTCCGAGATACTTGCAATTTCAAGTCTCTTTGTTTTTAAACCTTAGAGATTTATTTTCATATTGTTTTCTTTTTCTCAAATTTTTGGATTTTTCTTTTGGTCAGCTTGTGATTTTTTGAGTGTTTCTTTTGTGCGATTCTTCGAATTTTCTACCTAGATTTTTATCAATTTTAATTCTCGTAATTGTTAGATCTAGGTTTGTTTGATCATTTTCTATTTTTTTTTCGTGGTTTCTTTTGAAGTGACCACCGACAAATGTGTTTCTGTGTTTTTCTGTTTTTTATTATTATTATTTCTTCTTACAAAAGAGTAAAGTAAAAGAACAACTTAAACTTCGAGGAGTTGTTTTGCAGCCATATTGAAAAATTGTTCTTCCAATGTAGATCTCCTTCTCCATTTTTCTACTCCCTCGCAAGCTTCTCCATTTGTGTAGAATTTTTATTTTTTGAAAAAAATAATTTTACAACATCCACCCGCAGCTTTGATATCCAATTAGTGACATCATCTGGCCCTAATACTCACTCATTCACTTCATAACATCTTATAACTATCACCGGAACCCTAGTACATGCTTTCAAGTCATGGCCCATGCAACATCCAAATTATAATAAATCCAGCATACTTGCATGATCCTAAACAAACATACTCAACTAAATTACACATCTAATATATGATCAGCATGTCTCCCCCACAAATATTCCAGAAACATATCAACACATCAACCAACAATTTCAGAGTAGACATCTGTTACATCAAATATATACTTCCACAATCACCTTCTCACATAAACTAAAGCAACCATCTAAAATTAACGTTTATAAAGTAATATCAACAACAAACAATCATGCTAGGCACAACACACAACAACCAATTCTCTCGAGTAAGAAACTACTTACACACTTGCGCTGCTAGCTCCTTGAGTCGGATTGAAATTGAACCTTACTGAAACGATGGTGAAAGTGTTGGGGCTTGTAGATCTGGTGCCGACAAGGTCCGGATGTCACAGATCGAGCTTCGTTGGGTTAATA
>NW_019104506.1:463256-474711 GCF_001995035.1 Momordica charantia
TTGGCCTAGGATGAGACATGACGTTCATTAAAGTATGTGAGCATTGCATTTCATGTAGGCAAGCTAAATCTAGACTTAAACCGAATGACTTATATTCTCCTTTGCCCATTCAAATTGCTCTTGGTTGGATATGTTAATGGATTTTGTTTTAGGTTTACCAATGACTATGAGAGGTAGAGATAGTATATTTGTGGTTGTTGATAGATTTAGTAAAATGACTAATTTCATTCCATGTCACAAAACTGATATGCTAAATATATTGGAAATTTGGAGAATTAATATTTAAAAAAATTAAAAAGAAATACCCGATGATTTATACAAACTAGCCGGTTAAAACCAATGTTCGAAATGTCGACGTCGATAAAAATGTCGAGCTCCCAATTTTACGGACATGTCGATGTCGATGTTGACAAATATTTGGAGAAAAGTCACAGAAATTGTGAAAATTAATAAAAAAATGTTTTAATTAGTAAATAGAACTTTAATTGTAGCTTAATTAAGCTATAATTGATCACTTCTAACCGTCATATGTAAAAGTACGAGTAACTTAATTATGAAAATGTCGATGTTGATAGAAATGTCGAAATAAGATAATGGAGATTGATGAAAATAATTTGAATTAGTAAATTGAAGTGCAATGTTGCTTAGTTATATTTTATTGATAATTAATAATTTATAACCAAATTTAGTGTTTAGTTACATTAGTGAATAAGATATGAAAGATTGATATATGTGTGTGTGTATATATACACACACACACACATATACAATTATTAAAAATAGGAGGATAGGTTTAAAAATTTTGTAATTAACTTTGAAAAGAAAAATTGGAAAAAATTCAACGGCAATAAAGTTAGGTCAATAGTAAAATTTGAAAATAAATACTAAATAGATAAATTTAAATAATAAAATAATAATAATATCTATTCAGTTGGGTTGGGCTCTGTTATATGAGCTAGACTATTGAGTAAAAATTTATTTATTTATCTTTTTAAAACGATTTTCGTCGAAATATCGATATTTTTACGATATTTCGATGATATTTTACTATATCGTCGATAAAGGGGGGAAAATGAATTTTCCCTCAGATATCGATGACGAGTCCCTCGATACATCGACATGTTGCTCGACATGTCGACGTGTCAAGCAACATTTAGTACACTAGTTAAAACTTATATGCCAACTATTTTATAAATAGTCGGGAGAATTAATATTAAAAAAAAACACTCGATGTTGTTTTTAAAACAATCAGGTTGAACAATACTTGCCGACTATTTTTAAAACTAGTCAGGAAAATTAATATTTAAAAAATAAAAAAAAACTCCAAACCATTTTTAAAATAGTCGGGCAAATTATTATATAAAAAAATTTAAATAGTCGTGAGTTGATGTAATATTTTTAAAAAATAAAAAAAAATATTCCGAATGGTTTACTAAAGTAGTCGGGTAAAGACAACTTCTCCTGATCATTTTTTTAAACCGTCGGGAATATTAACTTTGCTCGACTGTTTTTAGAAATAGTTGGGAGATGTAAATATTTAAAAATTTATATATAGAAAACAAAATATGCGACAATTTACTAAAAGAGTCGTGTAAAGTCAACTTCTCCCGACTATTTATTAAAACCATCGGGAATATTAACATCTTCTGACTATCTTTGAAAATATTCGGGAGTTATATTATTAAAAAAAATTAAAAACAATATTGCCCGACGATTTTCTAAAAAGTCGGGAGAAGTATACCTTTGCCGACGCTTTTAAGAAACAGTTGGGAAAGTCCCGACTATTTACATTTCGTTGGGAAAGAGATCTTTTCCTAACGATTATCTATGTGCCGGAAAAAAAACATCGACAAACCACAAAATTCTTGTAGTAGGTATAAGTAATTACTATCGATTTTTTAAAATCTTGCTTAACTATGCGTCCATGATCTCATGATCCCGCTCCTTTGAATGTGATGTTGACTCGTTCATATACCCCTCATTTCTATTCGGGTGTCACATGTCCATCACCTTTCGCTTGGTTCGTCCCTGAACCATGTCATACTGGGAGAGGTTTCGTTCTGATACCATTTATAACGTCCCAAGCCCAAGATTTTGAATTCGAATTTGACACTCGGTCCAAATCCTATGCCTGAGATGTTACAAACGAATCCCAAAATTCTAGGTCTGGGACATTGCGTACTTAATTAAACAGACTTTCAAACGCTGAAAACTGGACAATTCTAATGTAAGAAATCAGAGAAACATTTCTAAAAGTCGAGAAATATACAACCCCTTGTTAAAGAACCCATACATTCGATCCAGAAAAAGGCAAATAGTAATAAAAAAATCTCCCAACAGAAGAAAGCATCGATATTCATATCTATTCAACTTGTGTTTGCAATTAACAAGTACATTAAATTCACATATGGGAAAAGATTGCCAAGCAGAGTAGAAATTGGATGACGACTAGCTCTAGAAGTAGATATGAGACAACCTTTGGAAGAGGGGACGACAACGAGCTACATAAGAAAGGGATGACCGGAAAGGAAATGAGAGCGGTTGGCACGACGTGAAAGGTAGTTGGTAGCGGGCACCAGAGAATGGGAAGAGAAAAAGGGAAAAGGAAGATGGAGAAGGTTGGGGAAGAAGGAAAATATTTGGCTTCTTAACGGGGATTACTAAATCTTGTCATCACCATCATTGAAAAATCGATAACATCAATTCTAGGTTCTATCATATAACCACATGTAGAGGACGGATACAACACTTTTGTTCTAAAGTTCAACTAGTTTCACTAAAAGATTTTATATTAGGAAAAATATTTTAAAAAAACACAGCATCTCTATATTCACAAATCACTTAAGCTCATGAATCTATATGCAGAACTATTTTGAGTATAGCAAATAAAAATACAATCAAAGGTTTTAGATCCTACCGTGGGTTTTTTGAATCCTGGATACGTTACCTGTGCTTCCCACACTCTCAAGTAGCTTAGGTTAGGTAGATATTCTTTCCACAGCTCATATGGTGTCTTATCGAACTTTTTGTGAGGAACATTGTTAAGAATGAAACAAGTAGAAAGCACGGCTTTCCCCCCACATATTGTAAATTACAAATTATTCTTCTATGAAGATTTTTTTCCAAATGATATAAATATGTTCAATCAAAATTAAACATCTCCGTAATCCTGAAATATTATGCAAAATTCAATCCAAATCCTACAAAATTGTAGGCATAAATATTGATGAAGAGTCCAAATTTTAATGTCTTTGAAATTTATTAGAGATAAAATAATTCTCTAAATGATGAGAGACGCCATGGAGAGCCAAGTTAAATGAAGATGACATGTTTCAAATTTTAACTGGCATACCTTATCAAAATATTCTACTCTAAAATTCAAATTACGAGTAGAAATTTGGTCGAGAATAAAAATTGTCCCAATATTGGCAAAAAAGTCAAAAATCAAAATTTTATGGCCAAAATTATTATTTTGGTTATTTGTCACAAAAAAATGGCAAAAAAAATCAAAATCAAAATTTGGTGCCAAAATTGATATGCACATTGAATCAAAATTATGAACCGTACTTCATATTTTTCGTTAAATGTCACATTACTTTTTCGAGATCCACACACTCATATACGTGTATAAATCTCGAAAAGGGGACTTATTGAAACCGAAATTTCGGCCAATCATGAATTTCAAGCCTCAAATTTAAAATTATATTTAGGACCAACCACAAATTTACACGTGTCCTAAATTAATTTTAAATTCGACAAATCAAATTGTGTCACGTGTCTCTCTTATGGTCGTCCGATAAAATCAACTAATTGGATCAAACCCATAAAGAGATTGGGTCCAAGCCCATGACCTATGACTCATCTAAGACCCACCAAAACTCTATAAATAGAGGGATCACCCCACATTTAAGAGGGGCCACAAGAATTGAGGGTTCAGAAAGAGCTAGAAGAATTGGAGAGAGTAGAAGCCAGAAGAATTTAAGACTTCAAGAGCATTGAATCTTCTCTTCGTTAAGCAACCGACTGAAGAACTCTTCACCGAGCAGCAAGACTTGAAGCCGAAGACTCAAGCTTCAAAGTCGAAGGACTTCAACAGGCTATAAAGCTGAAGAACTTCAACAAGCTACAGAGCTGGAGAACTTTACAAGTTGTAGAGCCGAGGAACTTCACAAGTTGCAAAACCAAAGAACTTCACAAGCTATAAGCCGAAGAATTTCACAAGTGCAAAGCTGAAGACTTCAACGATTCTCCAATAAACTCAAAGCCGAAGACTTCACAAAGTCTTCATCAAGCTACAAGCCAAAGAACTTCATCAACAAGTCAAAGTCTTCAAGCAAGCTCAAAACCAAAGACTTCAAAGATCCTTTGTCAAGCAAGAAGCTGAAGGCATCAACCATTGATTCAAGAACAAGCTCACGAGCTTTTGAATTAAAGTTTACATTTAAGAGAATAATCAGAGGATTATACATTAGAGATTGTAACACTCACATACATAAATACAAATACAAGTTCATTAAGTCGACTTTTTTCTCATTGAATTTCTCGTCGAACAATTACATCCCTCAGTGAGTAAGGGAACAACTTCAATCGCAGTGCTTCGTTGGATACCATTGCATTTTGAATGAATCACTTACTTCCAAGAAGTACCTCAAGTGGAGATGAGGATCCTCAGATGCATGCCCATAGAATTGTCCCACAGTTTGGAGCATTTGGAACATAACGGCCTTCAATTCAAACCTTTCTGCTTTGATTTTTGGTTCTGCTATAACCGGATGGAAGCCATTAAATGCAGGAGTGCCATACGCTCTAATAGCCCTTTCTCTGTCGTCAGACAACATAACGACATTAAGAGGAGAAATATATGTTGGTACAGCCACCTCTCACCCATTATTTCCTTCAACTTCTGGATTCAGAACCTCCAGATTAGGAACTCTCGGTTAATGATACATCTGAGTTGCAATCCTTTGTTGCCTACATTATTTTTGCCTCTGCGATAGAAAGTTCGTTCTATCTCGTTGTCAAGTAGATATTTCAATCCTTTCATATCGTGCATTCACCTTAAAGGTTCACAAAACAATAGTTACAAGAAATATTTCTAGCACAAATTAAGTAAAAATATAAAGCGTAAAGTTAAATCAATCACCACGAACGATGCCAAAAACTTGTTAACGATGTAAAATTGTTGTGCAAGTGTGCATAATCGTGTAGCAAGTGATAAAAGATCGAACCCACAAGGATTGATAACTAAACACTTCAACGATTACTCAAGAAAAAGAAAGCAAAATAACAATTAATTGGCGTGAACTGACAGTTGTTTTGTAAATTGACAATTGTTTTGTAAATAAGATTTTGCGTAAATGGTGTGTCCTAAAACGATGAGAAATATAGAGGGAATCAGTGCAAAGCACAAATTGCACAAAGAAAGTAGAGTTGAACTCAGTGTGAAAGGCAGGGGGAGAGTTTATGTGAATTACTTTAGTACAAGTAAACGATGCTCCAACAATAATTACGTTAGCAACACTGGCCAAACAAATACAACACCTTTCCAGAATTTCTAGATTTCATGTTATTCAAATTTAATTCATAACAACAGCATTTTAGTTCAGTTTCTAGCCATGCTAGGTGAATCTCATTCCTAAGTACTCACACTTTAAGCATAAATATAGATCGAGCACAAGTTGAAGTCAATCACTCTGTATTACAATTTCTCAAGAGTTAAATAAAGAGCTCATTCAATATGGTGATCAAGCACATTAAAATTTTAAAAAAATATGAACAAACTTCAACTCAATAGCAATATCATTATAAACTAAAACAAAGTTCACAACACCCTCCCCTACTATGGGTTTATCTACGCAATGCCATAGAAGAAGGAACAAAAGAAATGACTAATAAACTCATCACGAAGTAATACAAAAGAAGGAAGAAAATAAAATGCTAATAAACTACCACTCTGTCTTCTTCTTTTTCAGGTGCTTCTCGAGTCCTCTTCTCTTTTCTCATTTTGTCTTTCTCTTACTCTAAGGATTTGTGTTGAGTGAAAAGATGAAATGAATGCAGTGAGAAAGTTGGAGGCATCCTTAAATGGTTGATTTTATACCCCTCCTTGATTTTAAGGCAACACAATTGATAAAGTGGGGCCAGCTCGATTTTTCAGGTGCTGCTACATTTTTACTATAGTAAGTCCTTGAGTAACAATCTGTCACTTTCAACTCTGTCTTTTCTGCTTTTGATTTCGATTATACAACATCAATAATGCTACATTAAAACATTCAAAGTTAGAAATATATCACGTAAAACACAACATCAACTAGCATTGTAAGACTGTTTTGAAACTTATAGCACATGAGCATGAAATCAAGATGAATTGATCTGATGTGTGAATATTCTTTTCTACTCAAGGTTATTTTCTTACAAAAATAACTCTCTTATGGAGAGTGATCAATATGTCGCTTCGGCCTATGGGCTTAGGTGCACGCCTTAGCTACTTCCACCCACGGCCTTAGGGACTTAGCCCTTACCGCCTCTAGGGTCGAGTCTTCAATGAGGTTTGCTTGGCTATATTAGTTTTGGGGTGGTCGATTTTGCCTTTACCTCGACCAAGTTCTCCATGAGGTCGACCTGATCACTTAGGCCTAGGGCTTTGACCTTACCTCCTCTGGGGTCAAGTCCTCAATGAGGTCTACTCGGCTAGGTCTGTTTAGGGTGGTCAATTTTACCTCTACCTCGACCAAGTCCTCTACGAGGTCTACTTAATGGCTTAGACTTGGGGGCTTTGACCTTACATCATCGTAGGTTAAGTCCACAATGAAGTCTACTCGACTATGTCCATTTAAGGTGGTCAATTTTGCCTCTGCCGCAACCAAATTCTCTATAAGGTCTACTTGATGACTTAGGTTGGGAGCTTTGACCTTACCTCTTTTGGGGTCAAGTCCTCAATGAGGTATTCTAAAGTCTTCCAAGGCCCTTTGTCAACTATGTCACTTTCGTTCTTGTTTCTTCCCTACATCTGGCTTTCATTTTATTGATTACATACGTAATTGAGATCTATTATAATTTACATGAAAAAAAGATAAATTTAAACATAGAAATTTTATTCGTCCCACTTTTTAATTGAGGTGTAGAATTACAAAAACAATCATTTGATATTACTTTAGATGTTTAACAATTCATGAATGATGATCCGCTACTCCTTTGGTGTGGATGGAATGGCTCAAAGTCCTTGGTGAACACTCATCGATACTCGGGCTCATCAGCTCTTTCTAAATTGGTTGAACGCTAAAGCTCGAATCGGTCTCTCTATTGTTGGAGACTACTCGTTATAAGCTCGAAGTTCCCAACTGATAATGTGAACTTACTTCATCCCTTTTAAGGCAAAACAATAACATTAGCGGAAAACTCACTGCTTTCTTTTGACTACTTCGACTCCTTGGAGTGTTGAGAATTTCGTTACATGGTGGTAAGTAGACAACACGACTCTGAGAATGTGGAGAGCCAGCCTTTCTAGCATTGTAATTGGTTGCTCAATGCTTCCTTCGGGAATGATCTGTTCACCTCCAAACCCGGCTAGAGGCACTAGGCTACTTTTCAACCTATCTTTCCTAGCGGCTAAGGAAACCACATCAGTAGAGCTACCGCCATCTACTAGAATCTTGTACACCTTGATGTTGGCTATGGTAAGGGCCACAACCAAAGTATCATTGTGAGGTTGATAAATGCTCGTGGCCTCTTCCTTGGTAAATTTAATCTTGAGGCCCAACTTTAGTAGGCTCGTGGAGTACACCTCTCGAGCTTCTGGAGCAAATTTAACCTACCAAGCCTTTGCCTTTCTATTTTTTTTTTTGTAGATTCTCATCCAGTTGATACCATCCTTATCTCTCTATGTGAGGAATCATCGTCGCCCCGAGGATCATCCCTTCAAGTCAGCTTAGTCTGACGGCACCAACTTTCTCAGACAAACTCCTTAAGGTAGCCGCGTTGAATCAATGTCTCGATGTCTTCTAAGTCAAAATAGTCATGGGCAGCGTGGCCATGATTACAATGGAAAAGGCAGTACTTGTCTCCTGAGCACAAAAGTCACCTCACTAGATCCTTGTCTCGAATCTCCATGAGGAGTTGTTAAATAGGTACAATGGTTGGGCTATAGCGCTCAAACCTACTATGAGAAAGACCTTGGTGAGTCGTTTGATCTTGACGCTCTTGCTGATCCTTGGTCTTTTTTCTCTTCGGATCGAACTGAGGCTCTTTAACTTTGTCCTTCCCTTTGTTATGCTCGAGTCGGTCATTTTTGTCGTTGAGACCCGCCTCAAGTGGATAGTTCTCCTATGCTAATGTACTTTTGTGCTTGGGAGAGCACTTTAGTGAAGGTCGTTGGATGCTTATTTCCTTACTAAAACAAGAACTTTTTGTCATTACTAATTAAGAAATCAATATTACTATCTAGTTCCAATAACAAGCAAAGGCTTTAATGAGTAAGTCTTTTAACGACCTCTTAAGAACTTCTAAATTTTCCCGATCTTAAAACCCATTTAGTTATGCATCTCAGTTCTAATTTTAAATCACCTCTCCCGAGCGTAGATTTTAAGTCTAATATCAATCAATCTATGACCAGCAGATTAAAGACATTAATCATAGAGAAAAATAAATAGAACATTCATAATTCAATCAAGAGAATTAAATAATTAATCCAAAAAGTTCAATTGCTACATAATACCCTAAGACAAAGAGGTTTAGCTACCATATTCAATGTCAAACAAACAAAATCTCAAACAAAGTGTAAATGACAATGGTATGATACTGTTCGTTTTGGGCATAACCCTTACACGACTTTGCTTTTAGTTTCACCCTAAAGGCCTCATACCAAAGGAAATAATTGTTCTCATCTATATACCATGGATCACCTTGAGCACTTTTTGTTCGATTTGGAAATCCATCCAGAAGTTTTGTAATGACTATTAGGCTCAATCTCGTCTCCGAGGATTTCTCCCACACAACTAGATTTTCTTACCATGGCTCAGATACCACTTCTTAAGGATAACGGTACCTGGTATCCTAAAGTGTCTCCAAAATGGTATGATAGATATTGTATGCTTTAGGCATAACCCTCATGGTTTTGTTTTTGGTTTCACCCAAAAGACCTCATACAAATGGAAATAATTGTCCTCATCTATATACCATGGATCACTCTCTTCCTTAACCAATGTGGAACTTTGCTTGCACATCTTTCAACCCCTACACAAAGTTTCGTAGCAAAGTAAAAAAAATCAAGGGAAAAAAAATAAACTAAATCTATTGTATCGATTGATTGTTCTCGAGCTAATCTCCACAGGATTTTGAGTCTTAAAAATCCCTTCTCTAAGCTCCTTTATGCTCTCATTTCCCTCATTTTCAAGCTATATCATGTTCTCTAGTGTGGATAAAAAGATCCCCGCAAAGGTGGCTAGAAACCTAAGTTTATAAAAAAAATAGTTGCGACAACACTATGACGTCATAAGTGAGCGCCATGGCGCTATAAGAAAAATCAGGCAAAAAAAGTCTTCGGAGCACAATAGCTCCATAGGGCAGCACCGGATGCAAATTCCAACTTCTCTTGTTTTGTGCTGCAAGCCCCATGGCACGTTTTCGGGTACCCTGGTGCTATTCTCTCGGGTATGTGGACTCTAATAAGTGTTATAATGTATTCCTTACTCATCGGGCTATGATTTTCCTCTCATGTCTTGTTTTTTCTCTATTGTTCATTCCTGTAAAATATGTGTTAGGTGTGTAAATATGTCATAAAGAAACGAAAGCTAACAAATAATTCTAATATAAATCTAATGAAATGTAGCTCATATAGTAGGCTATCAAATACCCCAAACATATTTTTTGTTTGTCGTCAAGCAAACGTAACCATTTTATATTCGATAATCACACTTGCATAATACCAAAAAATAACATACTTCATAAGATAACTAAGTGATGTGCTCCATATGGTGTCTAAGAAAGATGTCAAAAACTTTAACTCCTGCTACTTTCACAAATCAATTCACCATAAGCCAAAATATGTTTGAAAGATAAAAAAGCTTCTAAATTAATCCCTTTTATAATGCAAAGAATTTTTAAACCATTTAGAGACTTGTTATTCCTAACAACTTGTTCTACTTCATGTATCATCATCATCACTTATATATAATAAAATTTATTTTTCAAAATTTCTACGATTATTTTATTCGGTATCTATCGATATTTCATATCTTGTTCAATTATGTAACTAAATACTATATTTAAGTAACATTGAATTTTAATTTACTAATTTAAATCATTTCCATCCATCTTTATTATATTGTTCTGACATTCCATAAATAAGTTACTCCTATTTTTACATATACTTGTTAAAAGTAATCAATTATAGTCTAATTAAGCTACAATAAAGTTTCATTTACTGATTCAAATAATTTTCATCAATTTTCATAATTTTCGTTATTTTTTTTAATATCCGACTACATTGATGTTTCTATTGATATTTTTGTAAATCGAGACCTCAACATTTCTATCGACATCGGCATTTCAAACCTTGGATATAGATAGCACAACAGACATGCATCACATTATCCATCAAAATAATAGTGTTTGGGGGTAAAAATACCTGGGACACGTGGAGGACGCTCATTGGTGTTCAAGGAATAAAGTATCCCAGGTCCATCTCGAACCCGCCGAGGAGACTGAATTTGCCCATCGACAAGGCTAAGTGTAACAAGCCTCGGTCCGACCTAGAAGGGTTTGATCTGCTCAAACCCGACAGGTTTGACGTGAAAAAGGACAAAGGTAACCGCCGGTCGTGAGTACTGTCGGACCCGCCACCTATAAATAGAGGGCCTCATTTCCCGCTCAGGTATCGAATCTCACCTCGAACTTAATATTGAGTCCGATCAGAACTGACTTGAGCATCGGAGAGTTTGCCCTCTTGTGCAGGTTCACTCTTGAGTTCAGGTCAAACCGGGGACCAGGTTCGAGCTTGGTTCGTTTAACAGCGTTGTGCAATTCTTTGCATAAACATTTGGCGCCATCTGTGGGGAAATGACAGTCTAAGTCATCCCGATCTAAAAAGTGTAAACAAAGATGGTTCAACCAGCAAACTCAACCAAGACAGTAGACCGAAGAGCTCTGGTTGCCAATGATGGTCACCAGAGGGAGGTCGGGGCAGAAGTGGCAGAGGGCCAGATTCATGAAGGCCTAGGGACCGAACCGCTCCGCAGGTCGGCACGCATCACCACGCCCGTTCTGCCACCGGCACATCCAAAACCGTCTAAGGCCAATCGCGGCCGAGGTGGGGCCTCAAGAAGAACCACTCGAGGGCAGCCCCAGCTCCTACTAGGGAGAACATTGATGCACTCCAGAAAGAAATGGAGGCAATGCGCACCCAGATGCGCACCATGGAATAGATGTACAACGAAATGGTGCAAGCTGCAGGTGCTGG
>NW_019104506.1:474935-513242 GCF_001995035.1 Momordica charantia
GAGCACCCTGGAGGAGATGAAGATGAGGAGTACACTCATCAGAGAGGCGATCTCCGCGATCATCTCAACAGAAAAATAAGCTCGTCTCTCCGAAAGGGACGATCTCCGTCCTGCTCGCACAAGAATTCCAACCAGCAGGCCGAATCTTCTTACAACCCGATAACTCCCGAGGGAGTGATCACAAGGGAGGAGTTCGACCAGCTTAAGAGCAAGTTTGATGCTCAGGTTAAAGCTTTGAAGGAGAGGTGCGAGAAGAAAGAAAGCACGTTCGATGATGGCGACCTGGGAGAATCGTCGTTCACCTCGAACATCTTGGAGGCTCCAATCCCTCCAAAGTTCAAGACTCCCATCATGAAGCCTTACGTTTGGTCTAAGGACCCAAAAGACTATGTTGAAGTCTTCGAAGGCCTCATGAATTTTCAGGCGGCAACAGATGCAATCAAGTACCGAGCCTTCCAGATCGCGCTCACCGGCAGCGCGCGCCTGTGGTATCGAAGACTGCCGGCTAGGTCGATCTCGACCTACTCCCAGCTGAGGAAAGAGTTTATCAGTCAATTCTCTTCTTGGCACTATGATAGAAAAACAGTGACTCACCTTGCCACCATCAGGCAGAAGGAAGGTGAGACGCTGAGAGAATATGTCATAAGGTTTCAGGAGGAGCCGCTGAAGGTCGTGCACTGCTCCGATGACTCGGCCATGTGCTACTTGCTCACCAGCCTGGCCGATGAGACCTTAACTGTGAAGCTCGGAGAAAAAGCTCCAGCTACTTTCGCCGAGGTCTTACAAAAGGCCAAGAAAGTTATTGATGGGTAGGAGCTCCTCCGGACCAAGACTGGCCGACCAGAGAAGAAGATCAACTAGAAGAAGTCCGGCCAAGACAAGAGTAAGGTTGATTCCAAGTCCAAGGACAAGGGATCATCCTCCTCCAACAATCGGACTGATTTTCGTAGGTCGGGCGGAGGTTCCAGTCGAGGTCGACCCTACGAGCGGTATACTCCAACGACAATCCCTATCTCAGAAATACTTACAAATGTTGAGGAGAATGAGATGGAGAAGCTCCTCAAGCAATTTGAGAAGCTCCGTGGAGACCCAGAAAGATGCAACAAAGATAAGTACTGCCGTTTGCATCGCGACCATGACCATAATACGTCCAGTTGCTGGGAACTCAAACGCCAAATTGAAGACCTCATTCAAGATGACTATTTCAAGAAATTTGTTGGCAAGCCGAGGTCCAACTCGGAAGAAAAAAAAGATGAGAGGAAGTGTTCAAGGACGTCGCCTCGCCGAGAAAACCGACCTGCAGTCATCAATACCATCTTTGGAGGCCCAAGTGGGGGCCAGTCTGGAAACAAAAGAAAAGAGTTGGCTCGAGAAGCCAGGCGCGAGGTGTGTGCCGTTAGGGAACAACAACCGACCTGCTCCATTACCTTTGATGACTCCGACTTGGAGGGGGTCCATTTGCCCATAACGATGCACTTGTGATCGCACCTCTCACCGATCACGTCCTGGTTCGGAGAGTATTGGTAGATGGTGGGGCATCTGCCAATATTCTGTCTCTCAAAACGTATCTTGCCTTGGGATGGACCAGGGCACAATTGAAGAAGAGTCCAACACCTTTGGTTGGATTTTCGGGGGAATCAGTCTCTCCAGAAGGGTGTATTGACTTGCCGGTTACGATTGGGCAGGACAGTACACAAGTCACATAGATGGCCGAGTTCGTCGTGATCGACAGAAGGTCGGCCTACAATGCCATCTTTGGAAGACCTGTTATCCATTCACTTCGGGTTGTTCCCTCGACACTTCACCAAGCTTTGAAATATTCAACCCCCAATGGGGCAGGCATAGTCCGAGGAGAACAAAGGATGTCAAGGGAATGTTATTTCTCGGCACTCAAAGAGTCGACAGTATGCGCCCTGGAAGGACAAGCCAATTGGGACAAGTTGCTGAAGACCGAAGCTAACCTACCAAAAGTAGACAAAAGGGAATTCTCAGCACCGATAGAGGAGCTCGAGCGTGTTCCTTTGCTTAGCCCTGAGAGACAAGTAAGCATAGGAACCAAGCTGGGGGCCACTGATAGGGAGGAGCTGATCAACTTCCTCAGGTCCAACTCGGACGTTTTTGCATGGTCCCACAAGGACATGCCTGGCATCAACTCGAAGATCATGGTGCATCGCCTCAACATAGACCCATCACTCCAACTTGTGAAGCAAAAGAGAAGACCTGAAAATAGGGAGAGGAGTGATGTAATTGTTGAGGAAGTAAACAAACTTTTAAAAGCTGATTATATAAGAGAAATTATGTATCCCGAGTGACTCTCTAATGTTGTATTAGTTAAAAAAGCTAATGGGAAGTGGAGGATGTGCGTAGATTTTACAAAATTAAATAAAGCATGTCCAAAAGACTGCTTCCCACTACCAAGGATCGACCAGCTCGTAGATGCAACAGCAGGGCACAAGCTGCTCACCTTCATGAATGCCTACTCTGGATACAACCAAATCAAAATGCATGTCCTAGATCAAGATCATACCGCATTAATAACAGACCAAGGTCTGTATTGCTACAAGGTTATGCCCTTCGGCCGAAAGAATGCGAGGGACGACCTACCAAAGAATGGTGAACAAAATGTTAGCCAAGCAGATCGACCGGAATATGGAAGTGTATGTGGACGACATGCTTGTCAAGAACAAGCAGTCAAAGTCGCATCTTTCCGATCTGGCCAAAACATTTGAAGTTCTCCGAAAGTATCAAATGAAGCTCAATCCAGCCAAGTGTGCCTTTGGAGTCTCCTCTGGGAAGTTCCTTGGTTTTATAGTAAACAACCGGGGGATCGAAGCCAACCCAGAGAAGATAAAGGCCGTGCTCGAGATGGAGGCACCCAAGACTCTGAAGCAGCTTCAGTGCCTCAATATCAGGATTGCAGCCCTAAATAGATTTGTCTCGAGGTTAATAGACAAGTGCCTTTCTTTCTTCAAAGTCCTAAGAAAGAAGGGACCGTTTGAATGGACGGCAGAGTGCGAGCAAGCACTGGAGCAGTTGAAAAACTATCTTTGCTCGACACCTCTGCTCGCCAAGCCATTGCTAGGAGATAAGCTCCACTTGTACGTGGCAGTGTCCGACAGCGCTGTCAGCTCGGCCCTAATCAAGAAAGAAGGAGCACGCCAAAGTCTCATTCATTACACAAGCAAAGCCATGACCGAGGCCGAGACCAGATATCCCCAAATGGAGAAACTGGCCCTCGCCTTAGTCACCTCGGCCCGAAGACTTAGGCCGTACTTCCAAGCGCACACCGTCGTAGTACTTACCAACTTGCCCCTGAAGAACATCTTTCATAAGCCAAAAACATCAGGGCGCCTGATGAAGTGGGCGATGGAGTTGAGCGAATACAACATTCTGTTCGAACCTAGAACTGCATTGAAAGGGCAAGCAGTGGCAGATTTTCATCGTGGAGCTCACCCTACCGCCTTAATCGGTCGAGTTCGACCTCCCGTGGATGATCTACGTTGACGGATCTTCCAATGAGAGAGGGTGCGGAGCAGGAATCCTCTTGCTCGCACCAGGTGGCATGCGGTTTGAGTATGCCCTGCGGTTCAATTTTCGGACTTCAAATAATGAAGCCGAATACGAAGCGCTTCTGGCAGGCCTATGCATTGCCAAAGGACTGGGGGCCATCCATATCAAGGTCTTCAGTGACTCCCAACTGGTCGTAAATTAGATTAAGGAGGAGTATCAAACAAAAGACTCTCGAATGGAAAAATATCTAAGCAAAGTCAGGTCGCACCTCGCCCAGTTCAGGAGTTACGAGGTGAATCAAGTTCCAAGATCAGAAAATTCCAATGCAGATGCCTTAGCCAAATTGGCATTAGCGTATGAGACTGACCTGGCCAGATCGATCCCTGTCGAGATTCTAGATAATCCTTCAATCTTGGAGCCAGATTTGATGGAGGTTGACACTCCAGCACCCTCGTGGATGGACCCAATCGTGGAGTTCATCAAAGGGAATCCACCGCAAGATCCAAAGGAGCACAAGAAGATGGCGCGAAAGGCTGCTCGGTTCATACTCCGAGATAGAGTGTTGTACCGACATGGCTTCTCCCTGCCTCTGCTTAAATTTATAACTCCTGAAGAAGGCATTTACATCCTTAGGGAAATCCATGAAGGAGTGTGTGGAAACCACTCTGGCGCCAGGTCGTTATTGGCCAAGGTGATTCGACAAGGGTACTATTGGCCCACCATCAAGTAGGATGCAAAGCAGTTTGTGAAAACCTGCGACAACTGCCAGCGCTTTGCAAATATCATCCATCAGCCTCCCGAACTACTCATCCTCATCTCGGCCCCATGGTCATTCGCACAATGGGGAGTAGATATCATAGGTCCTTTCCCTCTGGGCAAAGGGCAAACCAAGTTTGTCGTTGTCGCTGTGGACTACTTCACCAAGTGGGCCGAGGCCGAGGCGCTCACCCACATTACGGAGTCCAGAGCCACATCCTTTATATGGACAAACATTGTATGTCGTTTCGGTATACCAAACGCTATTGTGACAGACAATGGAAAGCAGTTCGACAATGCAAAGTTCAAGGACTTTTGTAGGAAGCTGGGCATAAGCCATCTCAGTTCGTCCCCTGCTCATCCGAAAGCAAATGGGCAGGTTGAAGCGATAAATAAAATTATAAAACGAGGGCTTAAGCTGAGATTAGACTCCAGAAAGGGGAGATGGGCTGAGGAGCTACCCAAAGTATTATGGTCATATCAGACCACACCAAGAGAATCAACTGGCGAAACCCCATTCTCACTAGCCTTTGGCTCTGAAGCTGTCATTCCGGTTGAGATCGAAATGCCGACCGACAGGGTAGAGCAGTACGAGCCAACAAGGAACGAGGAAGAGCTATTCCTTAACCTTGATTTATTAGAAGAAAAAAGGGAAATGGCTCAGCTACGCTTAGCGGAGTATCAGAGCAGAATGGTCAGACATTACAACGCCCGAGTTCGACCTCGAAGCTTCCAAGTCTGACATCTGGTCTTAAGGAAGATTCAGAGTCATGTGGGCACCCTTGACCCAGTTTGGAAGGGACCGTTCGAAGTTAAAGGCATAGTCCGACCTGAAACGTATATGCTGGCCGATCTGGAAGGAAATGTTCTTGCGCATCCATGGACCGCAGAGCACCTAAAGCGCTATTACCCTTGAAATGTCAAAATGGTCCTAAAATGGACTTGTAAAAACTTTCAAGGGGCGGAACTTTTAATAAACGTGGTTATTTAATTTCGTGATTTTGAGTTCGATCAAAAATTAAATGGGGCCACGAACTCCCATAAGACTTAAAAACCGGCAAGGTAAATGTAAAAATTGATTAAATTCAAACTTCAAAACCCACGAGTTCGAGGTGCGATGTCAAAATCAATTATGAACCAAAATTCAACCATTTGAACGCTTAAGTTAAAGGTGCGATGTGGAAGGTTCAAGAAATTCAATCCTCTAAACCCATGGGTTCGAGGTGTGATGTGAATATTAATTATGGACTCAAAATTCAACCCTTTGAACGTTTAAGTTAAAGGCACGATATAGAAAGTTCAAACTGTTTAAACACTAGTAAAAGAAACTCTCAAATTCGAATCTTTCAAATAAGCATAAGTAAAAGGTGCGATGTGAAAAGAGTTCATCCCACACTGAAAAGTTTAAATCTACGAGTTAAAGGTGCGAGATGAAATTATTCATATATGAGTTCAAATTTACAAAAGCAAGTTCAAAAGCTTAAGAAAAAAGCAATAAAGAACAAACAGAGCTCGATGTGCAAAAGTGAAGAAACGAAGATTTCATTGGTTAAAGAACAGAGCCAAGGCTTATATACCTTGCAGCTCTGCCCAAAGACTTACAAAAAAAAAGAAGATCAAACAACAAACAAAAGTAGTGAAGGAAGCAGGTCTTACCTCAGCGGCGTGGTCAATGGTCCTTTGCAGCACGGACCCAGGATCACTTACAAACTTGGATGCCCTGCGAAGGCAACGATCCAAGCATGATGCCGAGATACGGGACACCTGGTTCTTCACCCCGGAGCTCGACAGTTCAACCTGCAACCGCATTGGCACATCGAACGTCCCTCCCCCATCCTAGCTTAGGGGTCGTCCACCAAATCAGCATGGCTTGTGGGCAGGGTCCCACGAGGTCTAACCTCCGAGGAGGAGGTGGTCTTTTTCTTCTTCCTTCTCCTCTTCAAAGGAGACTCTCCCCTCACCTTGTTCAGGGGAGATACGTCCAACACCTCGGACTCATCCCTTGGGCGCTTTTCCCCGAAGTGATCCCTAGTTAAGTCTAGCTCGATCACAGGAGTGGGAACTTCAGAAGACGGCCCAGCGTTGCCTTGGGCCACAGGTCGAGCCGCAGCAGGAGTTGTTGGCTCCATGTTTTGAACGGTCTTAACGGCGTGAGCACGACCCTTAGACTTACGCTTCACACTACCTGTGAAACCACACATCATGGCTGCATGGTAAACAAGCAAAAGGTTAGAGATCAAAGTCAAAAATGAATTTGAAGCTGAGGTTGAGCACGACTTACCGAGCTCGGAGTTCGGCCTTGAGGCTTCGATTGGACGAACTAAAGGGTTGTAATCCAACAACTCAGAGTCGAGGAGCAACTTGTCGGTCACTAGAGTTCCAATCTTCCTGCCCTTCGGAAAGCGATCCTTGTAATACTTAAGTGTATCAAAGGATGCTTGAGTGAGTTCGGGGATTGGCCTGATTGACACTGCAACTCGGACTATCTTCCCCATCATCAGAAAACCTAAAATTCTCTATCTCTTCCAGCTCGGACTCTAACCTACGAGCTAAGTCCTCCCCAGAGTCACTTGGATTGGGGGGCGAACTGCTTATAGTCCGACCTGCACTACCTAAATTATCATGACTGGAGGGGGAAGACATAAAGACCACCATATTCGAAATAAAGATTAAAACAGGGAGAGTGACTGACCTACGAAGGGTTCGAGCTGGTTTAAGATCGAACTCCAAAAATTCAGGGAACGTTAGGTTTGACCTGAAGTCTCGAAACTATTTATAGTTAATCGGAAAAACCTCTACGCCGTACACGTGTAACGAACAAGCGGCTAGGATCATCTCGAAATTCGTAACGACGGAATACTCAAGTACTCCGACAGCCTGGCAGGTCGAAACACCTTCCACAATGGTCATATTTGCCCTGCGAATTAGAAGTCTCCACGTGTCTAAAATTGAGTCGGATAACTTCTCTGCCAGATCGAGATCGGACCTGACAGAGAGGGGGCAAATGTTTGGTGGTAAAAATACCTGGGACACGTGGAGGACGCTCATTGGTGTTCAAGGAATAAAGTATCCCAGGTCCACCTCGAACAAGCCGAGGAGACTGAATTCGCCCATCGACAAGGCTAAGTGTAAAAAGCCCCGGTCTGACCTAGAAGGGTTTGATCTGCTCAAACCCGACAGGTTCGATGTGAAAAGGACAAAGGTAACCGCCGGTCGTGAGTACTGTCGGACCCGCCACCTATAAATAGAGGGCCTCATTTCCCGCTCAAGTATCGAATCTCACCTCGAACTTAATATTGAGTCCGATCAGAACTGACTTGAGCATCGGAGAGTTTGCCCTCTTGTGCAAGTTCACTCTTGAGTTCAGGTCAAACCGGGGACCGGGTTCGAGCTTGGTTCGTTTAACAGCGTTGTGCAATTCTTTGCATAAACAAATAGGTTGTCGTTAAGCAAGCCAAAATACCCTAAATCCCCAGAAACTTAAGGTTATATTATCGTCAATGTAACAAAAATGTGGGTATAAAGAATACAATGAGGACAAAGACAATAAACAAGGGGAAGAACAATATTACCCTGAATTTGATGTCAAATTGCCATAGCATCCGATACTTAAATTAAACTTGCATAAAACACAAAATGTAATAAGAAAAATCAATCTAAAGAAAAAAGGTAAATTAAAAACAATAATATTTGTTGCTAGATGTCGCTCTCTTTTCTCTTCTTTTTTTTTTATCATTAAGGTGTATAAAACTTCTCAATTTTCTTCGGCTCATTCTTTCTTTAATTGATGTATCCTACTAGTTCTAGTGAGCACATTTGCTTTTCATGGACACTTGAAAGATAAAAAAAAATTATGATATAAATTAGAAAAATTAAAAGAAAATCAAAATCATATTTACAAAGCTCCCAAAGGTAAATTAAGAAAAAATGAGAATTAAAAGAATTTTCAAAAGATAAAATAGGATTAAACTTTTCAACCTCTTTCATTTATCACTTGAATTTCCTCTTTCAAATGGGACTCAGTTTTCTTTTTTATCTCACAAAATTGTTCTTGGTGTTGCTCATTATTCTCTAATTCATCTCCAGTGTCGTGCATGTAACTTTATATATAGGATTCTACCTACTCAAAGTTCTTGAACTCGTCCCATTGTCGATGCATATAGTTTTATAGGCTTCTGCCTCAATGATACTAAAAAAAATTTGCTCATGTAGCGGTTTAATTGAATCAACTATCTAACTAAGTTGTATTTCCAAACATTTCAGAACAACCTCACTTTCTTCGCCCGTGACATGTATCCTATCTGAAAAATATAGTTTTGAAAAACAAGTTTTTATTTTTCAAAGTCTCATTTTTTTCTTCTAATACTCAACTTTTTTTTCTTTCTCATATTTATCTCTCAAATATTTAGTTTTCACTCTAAAATTTTTTTATTTCTAAATTTCTCTCTACAAACTTTATATTTCTCCCTCTAAAATTTTCATATTTTGAATATTTATTGTTATTTGTCTCTCCAAAATTTTTTGTAATTTTTTTCTTCTAGCAGACCAGTTTCATTTCTTTCTTTAAAATTTAATATTTTTCCTAACTTTTTTCTATCTAAAATTTCAAATTTTATAACTTTACTTTCCCTCCGTAATCTATATTTCTTCTAAAAATTATATTTTATTTTCTCACTCAATTTTCTTTCACTGTAACTTTTATTTATCTTTGTACTTATTTATTTTCTATAAAAATTATATTTTGAATCTTGTTTTTATCTCTAAATTTGTTTCAACTATAATTTTTTTCTTTCTTTATAATTTCTTTTTTTTTTCTTTAACATATATTTTCTTCTAGACTTTATTTTTTCTCAAAAAAATTTCTCTTTTTGCTTTAACTTTTCTTTCACGATTTTTTTTCTAAATATTTTTATTTATCTCTCTAAAATTTATTTTATTTACATCTCTATTTTCATGTCTCTTAGGGGAAGACAAAAATTTCCACACGGTCGGGTCCCAAAAATAGAAAATGCATGTCCCGACCCCGTCCCTGTCCCCGATTCCATTTTGTAAATAATTAATATATATTTATCACATTTTTTTATACTTAAATTCTAAAAATAATTAAAAACAATTATAAAACAGATAATTTTTCTCGATAACATCTCTCGGACCCAAGAACGAAGTGGAGACGAAGACTAAAAATTTTCACGAGCCCGAGAATGGGGGAGAGCATCCTCACTCGCACCCACACCATTGTCATCTCTAGTCTAAATAAAATTTTCTCTCTCTAATATGTATTTTCAATTTTCTAAAACCAAAAAATGGTTATCAAACATATATGGTTTTTGTTTTTTAAAGACAGAAAACCAAAAACCAAAAACTAAAAACAAGAAAAACCAAAATCTAAAAACTAAAATGGTTATCAAACGGGCCCTGGGTAATTGGTTTTCCTGAAACGAACCATAATTGATATAAAAACTCACATGATTCATAAGAGAGATAAATTGAAGAATAAGAATTGAATGATGGTGGTGGCATTTGGGTCGTCAAAGACTTATCATAAGGTCACTCCTAAGTATAAAAAGACATGATTTATTCAGGCATTCACATAAGGGTATACACCACTCATCAAAATAACCAGGAAAACAATACACAAAACAAAAATAATAAAATAAATCAAGATAAAGATAATATATACAAAAGAAAAAAATAAACTCTAAATTAAGACCAAGCAAGTTCTCCATGATATCAAGCGAAACTAAATAATTGGTAATCCCAAACAACAGGGTCAAAAACTTATAGCAAAAATTGTTTATTGCAAGTGTATGTGTCAAGTTCTAATCAAAGTAGTAAGTCAATACTGATGTTGTCCTCTAGATTGGGTTTCTAATCCATTCAAATACCATAGATACAAACACTAAATTTTATTTAAAGTCAAAATCGAATGAGAGAATAGAATCAAAGCAAATTAAACATGCAATAATAAAGAGAAACTTAAGAGAAAGAAAGGTTCTAAGGAATTGATTTTACCTATTTAATATATGAACCAATTACTTAATTACTCAAGACAGAAAGAACTATTAATTCTATAAGTCAAACTCTCCAATCTCAACTGTCTCTCCCGACCGCAAGTTAATTCTCTTTACTGATTAAGAAACCAATATTTATATCTAGTTTCAATAAACAAGCAATGAATTTAATGAGTAAGTCTATTAACGACGTCTAAATGACTTCTAAATCGATCTCCTTATCTTAAAACCTCTTTAGCTATGCATCCCAATTCTAACTCTAAATCATTTCTCCCAAGTGTAAGACTTTAAGTCTAATATCAATTAATCTATGGCCCAACATATTAAAGGTATTAAATATAGAGAAACATAAATAAAATATTCATAATCATTCAATCAAGAGAATTAAGCAATCAATCTATAAAGTCCAATGGCTACATCAATCCCTAAGACAGAAGGTTTAACTACTCATATTCAATATAAAACAACAAAATCTTAAACAAAGTTACATAACAAATAACTACGAAAATGAAGGGAAAAGAAATTAACTAAATCCGTTGTGTCGATTTATTATTCTCGAGTCAACCTCCACGATTTCGAGCCTTGAAAATCTCTTCTCCAAGCTCCTTTATGCTCCTTTTCCCTTTATTTTCGAGCTATATCATTTTCTCTCCTTAAGGTCGGTAAAAAGATCCCCCAAAGGGCACCACAAGGTAGCGCCATGGCACTGTGGGCGGAGCCAGCTTCATGTCTCGTTTCCTCTTGACTATTTACTCTAATTATCGATGTTAAGCCTGAATTTCTTTTAAATAAAAATACGTATTTTCAAAATATTTACCTCAACATTTGAACTCAAGACTCAAAGGTTCAAAGGTGGGGGCACAATTTCACGGGATTTAGGAAGCCAATAGACCAAAGACAGTTTTATTCTTCAAATAATACAATATATGTAATTTAATCAAAGTCTTTATGTGGATCCGTCTCTGAGTCAAAATGATCCAAAATCACTACCAAATATACCTCACACATTCTAAATTAGTAATTCTTCGGATCCGTCTCTAAGTAAAAATGATCCAAAATTACTATCAAATATACTCACACATTCTAAATTAGTAATTCTTCTAAAAGTAACCGAAATAGTCTTATTTCACAAACACTTTTTGGTAAAGCAATTCTACCCATACCAGTATAATATTTATTTAATTCTTTTTTTAAACGAATATATTTATTTATCTTTTCTCTAAAAAAATAATTGAAATATTATTTAAAGTCCAATTCTTAGCGTTTACTTCGTAACAGGCGACTCGGACAACCCAGGCATGATTTCATTAATGACTTTGACTGAGCTCAAATAAAAAATATATCTTCCAAATAAATTAACATAAAGCGAGGCCATTTGTCTTAATAATCTTACAAAAGTCTTTCAAATATTATTGGAAAATTACTTGTCAACGTTAGGCGTTAGCTTAGTTCAAGAGTAAGAAGTYATGAGTTCGAATCCCCAACTCCCATTTGTTAAATTTAAAAAAAAAAAAGAAAAAAAAGAAAGAAAAGACACTCTACAAAAAATAGCATAATTCAACTCTTTAATAATGTTTTCGTTTCATCTTTCTATTTTCTCATTTTTAATAATAATAATAATAAAAAATGAATGGTATGATACTAACATTCATAGGTTCAAAAATGATAAATAACATTTTTATTTATCTTTTGGAACAAAGAACAAGAAATTTATTTTTCGTTTTTTCTAAAATTTGTAGACAACTTTGAGATTATATTTCTAAATAATGAGAAACAAATAAATAATTCTCAAATTTTTAAAGTTAGAAACAAGAAATAAGTTAGCAAATCAACCTGATAACCCTAAATTTTCAATGATGCATATAGCCACTAATCCATCATTCATGGATATTTATAAAATAAAAATACGTATTTTAATAATATTCGTAAGAATATGGCACTAGACTAATGAACCATTTTAAGAATATGGTACTAAAGAAGCAAACAGATCTTAAGGTATAGGCAACCCCATTTTCGAAAGCTTATCTTTTTTTTTTCAGCAATAGTAAGGCCTGTCTTTTTTACATAATATATATGAATAACAATATATATATTTATTTTATTTTTTATATATTATAAATGTAATTATACAATATAGGATAATCAGTCAAATATTTAAATTATTATTCTGAATTTCCCTTCCTATCTAGATTAATAGACCAACATGATGGCTAAAAAATCATTTTAATAAAATTATATTATCGAAATTTAATACATAGAATTTTTTTTCACCTAAGAAAGTATGAAAAATGTTAAATGAAAAATTGGATTTATATGATTAGATATAATTTAAACCATCATGGGATGACCTAGTGGTCGATAAAGGTAGGTAAATAGTAAAAGAACTTAGAGAAAATGGTGGCCACCTACCTAGGATTGTGAATAGTCGAGGAAGTTTCAATTTAGTCCTTATTGTTAATGATATATCTTCAATTTGGTCCCCGTGGTTTAAAATTCTTAATTCATTCCCTATTGTTTAGTCAAAACATTACGAGTTATCCATGACATTACTATATTAGCACATATTTTATTGCCACTGATATTTTCTATTTTACTAATTGGGTTAACTGACTATATCAAAGTTTACCGTTAGTGGAAATAAAAGTAAAAGAAAACATGTGAGTTTTAGACTAACTTAGAAGCTTTTAAAACTTTAAAGACAAATCTATGCAAAAACTATAGGGACTAAATCGGCTTATAATCTTTAAGCCGTCTCTGGAAATAAAAAAAAAAAATCAATAAAATATATATCAATCTCTAACCATTACTTTCTCAAAATAATAGACTAATGATCGAGACATCAAAGACTTTTAGATGTGAATACTCAAATAAAATAAAATAAAAAAACATGTTTCAAAGGAATATTTAACATTAAAGTGAAGTAAAACTTATCATCATAGACATTTTATTATTGAATACAGGGAGTAAGTTAAATTCTTCCATCAACTTTATTTAATAACAAGTGGACCATATATATAGTAACACCAAAGTACCAAAGTACAGCTGTATCACACAAATAATATCACAAACTAACTACTTGTTAAACTAATCTATTAACAAGTCTAATATTTATTAAAAGTCTTCTATGGTTAGATTATACATTATAGTTATTTCCTGCCCTTTATAAAGATAGGCTAAGGATCCTGCTGATGTTCTTGGGATCTCGCCAAATTCGTACCAATTTTTTAAAATAAAGGAATCGATGAGACCTGCAAAATAGAATAACGCTAAGATCAGTATGTCTTTTGCCACACGGAATCCGATGCTTAAGTTAGTATAGGAGTAGTCGAGTACAGAGAGTAGAGTTTCTAGACATACCTTTAGGGTTTAGCTTACTCTTGTATTTATAGGGGTCGAATCCTAATCCCTTCAGGATTTACCTCAATTGAACCCTAATCTGAACTCAGGAGATCTTAGACGGAGTGGGCCTCATGCTGCATTCAGGGTCGGAACCAAGTCGACTTGGATCGGGCTGTGCGGGGGTCGGGGCACATCGGAGAGGTTCTCGGCCACTAGGCCAACAACTCCTCGACGCCGAGTAGTGCTCGGCGCCAACCCGCCGGCCCGGGTTATTGGGCTCCGACCCACTTACCTCTCTTCAGGTCCACTCCTTCTTCGACTCTCTTTCCTCTTTTCGGTTGTTTAGTCTGATCTCTATTTTCTCCCTATAATAGATCCTACATCGAAAAGATCAAGAAATCTAATAAGGTTTATAAGATATATATGAACTATTACTCTTATTACCAATTAATTAATTTTGACTTGGAATCTTGTAAATAATTGATAATATAAATATAATAGCAACAACGTGTAACACGTTCTCAATAGAAAATAGAGATGGTGGATTTATATTAGTTGTATTTCGGGGTCTGACTTGGGAGAGAGCATGTAAACATCCATATTCCATATTTCTCAAACTCATTATTTTTCATTTTGAGATTGGTACAGGCATGGAAGAATCATTGTCCCATCCTCCACAGATGAGTTTTGATGTTTTCTTAAGTTTCAGCAAGGAATACGAACTTTTTACTGCGAATCTATGCCGGTCTTTGCGTAGTCGATTGAGAATAAGAATTTTTATGGAAGATAAGACCAAGCTCTCGTTTGAGGATAATCTTAGCAAAAAGATTGTGGAAGCAATCGAAGGATCAATGTGTTCAGTCGTTGTTTTATCAAAGCACTATGCTTCTTCCAAGTCGTGTTTAAAAGAGTTGGCTAAGATAATAGATCACATGGAAAATACGACACACCTGGTCCTTCCTGTGTTTAAAGATGTTGATCCTATTCATGTTCGACATCAATCTGGGAATTTGAAGAAAAGTTTCGATGAATACGAAAAAAGTGCTCAAGAACTCATGGACAATGAGCAAAACGAAAAACACTTGAAGGAGATTGAACGATGGAGGGACGCTCTGACTAAAATTGCCAATCTCTCCGGGCCGGCGACAAAATTAGTAAGGTGAATTACAAGAATCTTTAATGCATGTTTACTTTAGAGCTGCATCAACTTTTCCTTGAGGATCTATTCCAAACAGGCAAAATGAACACCATCTCCAAAATTTATCATCTTATAATTAATTTGTTCACTTCATAATTTCATGCATATAATTTCAGGAAAATTACATTGGATAGCTAAATTTTTATAAAAATTTATAAAAATATCAACCTTGGGAAAATATTACCCTTATGACATCTGACACGTTGACGTGTGGAAGGCCTCAATATCGACACATGGGTGAAAGTCGATGGTCGGGCCCAAATAACAGATTCAATCTAAGTGCCCAAATAGATGGATGAGCTAATTGAGGCGAGGGGAGCGCATTTTATAGGAGGCGCTCCCTCTCCCCTGAATCCATTTCGATGTGGGATTTGGGAATGGGATGTGCCTCAAAAAAAATTTTCTTTCTTTTTCTTTTTCATTTTTCTTATCCTAATAATAATAATAATAATWATWATWATTATTATTATTATTATTTAAATTTATCTATTTATTTCAATTTTTGCCATTGACCTATTTTTATTGCAGTTGAATTTTTTCATTTTTTTTCAAGTTTAACTAAAAAAATTTTAAACCTACCCTTTTATTTTTAATAATTGTACATGTTGGTAGTCGTACATATATCAATATTTCATATCTTATTCAATTATCTAACTAAACACTAGATTTAGTTATAAATAATCAATTTTTATCAATAAAATATAATTAAGCAATATTGAACTTCAATTTATAAATTCAAACTATTTCCATTAATCTTCATTATCTTGTTCCAACATTTCTATCGACATTGACATTTTCATATTCATACTTTGACATATGATAGTTAGAAGTGCTCGATTATAATTTAATTAAGCTACAATTAAAATTTTATTTACTAATTAAAACAATTTTTATTAATTTTCACAATTTCCGTGACTTTTCCCCAAATATCTATTGACCTCGAAATGTCCCTAAAATCATAACCTCGACATTTCTGTTGACATCGACGTTTCGAATCTTAGATATATTCAATATTTGTAACTGATATAATATACATATGATGTACCACGAATATACATCAGATGTACGTATCATACATCTAATATATATCTCATGTACCTCTAATTTATGTATACTAAATATATTTGTAATTGATATAATAAATATAAAGTATATCAAATGTTCAAATTTCAATGGTATATCAGCTTTTTAAATTGTAGTTTATCACTACGATTTTGATTGATATATTAATATTATCAATCATTTTGATTGTTATATCACTACTATTTAATCTATATTAATATTAAATAGATATTAAATATAAGATATATAAACGGTTTAAATTTATAAAATGTATAAGATTTTTAACTTTTTTTTTTTTACGTTCATGTTTCATATCAATCTTTTATACAAGAACTTTAGATTTCATTTTCTTTGTTTGCACCATTATTTTAAAGATATTAGTGAATTACACAGATAACGTAGTTATATCAGTAGATATCATAGTTATATTAAAGGTATATCAATAGTAAATTAGAGACATATTAAATATATATCAGATATATCAATATTATATTAATGGTAAATCATATGGTCATATAAAAATTTATATGAGTAATATCATAGTTATATTATTGCTATATCATTTATATATCAATGGTAAATTAGAGGCATATCAAGTATATATCATAGATATAAGTGTTATATCAAGTAAATTAATAGTAAATAATAATCATATTAGAACTTTCACGAGTGGAAATCATAGTTATATATCATACGTATATCAGTGGTAAACCATATTAGAAGTTATATTAGTAGATGTCATAGTTATATCATAAGTAAATCAATTGTAAACCAATATTATATCAGTGATCTATGAGAGACATGTCAAGTATATATCATACATATATCGATCGGTAAATCAATAAATAGTAAATAATATCATCATATAAGAAATTATATTAGTAGATAACATAATTATATCAATGATATATATATCAGTAATAAATCTGAGATATGTCAAGTATATACCAATAGTATAACAGTACTACAAGGTAAATTTGCCTTTTATTAGTCGTACCTCCGTTTTTTCCAAAAATTTCTCTCTATTTACAAAACTAAAATGTAGATGCTAAATTTGTTATTCCTTAAATTTTTTTTGTCATCCTTGCAATTACCCCAAAAAATTGAGTGGGCAACAAAAATCTTTTATATATTTCAAAATATGTCATCGATTTTTTAAAATTTTCAAATATAGCAAAAAAATTAGAATTCTTGGAATGTTTCATTATTCCAATTTTACCTTTTTCATTTTTCTAGATCTTGGGAGTAAAATATTTTTGTTTCTCATTCGTTCTTATATCAGTAGTATATCAAACACTCATATCAGTAGTGTACCAGACATTTATATTAGTAGTACATCAGATGTATATCACATACAAATTGCAAGTATATCAGACACTCATATCAGTAGTATATCATATGTAATATCATATACATATTTCATTTATATCAGACACTCATATCAGTAGTATATCAAATATAATATCACATACATATTACACAAATATTCATTTCAATTGTCAAATATATTACAGGTATTACATATATTACAAATATATATCATTTTGGTAAAGTTATCATTTTAAAATTGACCTCCATTTTTTTTAAAGTTCTATATTTGAAAAAATTAAATGTGGTCGCTATTTTGCTAATTTTCTAAATGTTTTTGTCATATTTGTAACTGTCCTATTTGAAATGGTTAACAAAAATATTTACCATATTTGCAAATTTAGCAGGAACTTTTTGATTTTATAAATATGACAAAATTATTAATATCATTTTTTTTGTTATTTCTTTTATTTCAATTTTGCCTTATTATTTTTCAAAAAAATTATATACAAGTATGGTGATATACTTTACACTAGGTATATCATTCGTTTAACTAGTATACCTATGTATATGAATGATAACTTATCATGTATATTACTGACAAATCTTCTTTGAATTGAAAATTTTGGTTAACATGATAGGTTTCTTATTGACGTTAGGGGTGAAAGAACCTGACCGAATCGCAAGACCAAACCGATACATATCGGTTCGGTTAAATTCGATTATGACAAATTAATTCGGGTCGGTTAAAATCGAAAACCAAAGCCCTAATTTACTTTTAAGTTTCCTCCCCTTCCCCTTTTACGTTCTCTCTCCCTCCACTTCCTCTTTGATCTCTCTCCCTCTACGCTCTCTCCCTCCCTCTTCTCCCTCCCTCTCTGCAAATATCGTGGCGACGAAACAAACCCACGATGACGGCGGTTGAATAAATCGACGGTGGTGCCGAGGATCCAAAACCCTCTTCAACAATGGCGGCGGAGATACCACAAACCCACGACGACAGCGCACGACGACCCATAAATCCATGGCGGCGACTCACCTCCCTCTAGTTTCTCTCGATAAATCTACGGTGACCCGTTGAGAAGGGATTTAGTGTTTTTAATTTTTCATCTGATTTATGAGCTGGATGAATGATTTCACTCTCTCTAAATTTGACCAAATCAAAACAAATTCATCTTTAAAAAAAAAAAAAAACCTGAAACCTGAACCAACTCGAGCTTACCCGACCCAAACGGAAACCAAATAGTCTCAAGTCAGGTCAGTTTTGCCCAGAAACCGACCCGAACCGACTAACTTTCACCCCTAATTGACATATCAAGTATATCAAGATATACCATTAATTAATATAACTAATATACCTAATATGAAATAATAACTAATATATCTAATATGAAGTATATTTGATGCTAAATATATATCAATGCAATACCTATCATCATTCAGAACAAACCGCCCATTTTAAGGGTACGAGTGACTTTCATTTTTTTTGGTTCGGAAGTCTTCCTTTTTGCTAAATTTGCAAATCAAAAAAGTGGTTGTATATTTGCAATTTTTTTTCCTTCTACATTTGCAACCCACCCTAAAAATTAATTTCGCACATTCCAACATTGATAATTATTTCACATAGTCTGAACTTGCAGCGGAGTGATAGGGATCTCGAGAATCACAAAGCAGATATCAGACATGTTGCATCATCTTAAGTTGGTAGCTGAGAACAGGTATTTAGTTGAAATGCCACCTCGACTGGGTCGAATGAATATGCTTCTTGGTAATTTAGAGTCAAATGACGTACGTTTTGTAGCGATAGTAGGGATGGGTGGTATTGGTAAGACAACCATCGCTGAACTTTTTTACGACCAACTTGCACCAAAATTTATGAAGTCTTGCTTCCTTCGCATTGCTGGTTGCAATTTAGTCTCATTGCAACAACAACTACTTTCTCAGCTTCTTTTGTCGAAAACCAACATACACATTTTGAACGAGAATGATGGAGTACGGAAGATTCAGAGACATTTGAAATTTGAAAGGGTTCTTATTGTTCTTGATGGGATCCATGAGAAAATGCAACTAAAAATGTTAGCCGGAAATCCTTATTGGTTCGGTCGAAAGAGTCGAGTCATTATTACAACCAGAAATAAAGATATTTTTCATCATCCAAACTACAGAGATAAAGTGCAAGAATACAATGTAGAGTTACTTCATGATACAACTGCCCACTCGCTGTTATGCAAGCATGCATTTGGTGATGATGAACCTCCTAATGAGACTTTTAAGGATCTTTGTAATGAGATCATCGAAAAAGTCGGAAGACTTCCATTGGCTTTGATAAAAATTGGATCCTCTCTATATGGTCAAACTATGGATATATGGGAAGGAGCATTGAAGAGTTATCATAAACTGGTTTACGAAAATCTTTTCTCTGCTATATTAAAGACAAGTTATGAGGGATTGGAAGTAGAGAGCCAGCAGATTTTTCTGGATTGTGCATGTTTCTTCAATGGAGAGAAGGTGGATAGGGTGGTTGAAATACTTGAGAGTTTTGGTTATAGTTCACCCCACACTAAACTACAATTGTTGGTCGATAGATGTCTTATTGATGTTTCGGATGAGAGGATACAAATGCATAACTTGATTCTTTGTATGGGTCGAGGAATTGTGCTGGCAACTCAACAAGGCAAACAAAGTAGGATTTGGCTTCGAGAAGATGCCCACCGCGTCTTTCATGAAAAAAGTGTAAGGAAATTGTTAACTTTATAACATTTGCTATTATTTTGATGAGCAATATTTGGATGGCTGGGTGCTAACTATCAGCACCTAAATTCCAACCATCCAAAAACAAAAAAAAGGTTATCTCTATTTCTACATTTGTCTCTTTTATCAAATGAATACTAATCGGTCAATACTTAAATATTATTCTATTTTGGCCTTTATTGCTATTATATTTTGTTTCGTTAGGAACTGAAATACATTCAAGGAATAGTGATGGACCTAGAGGAGGGAGAAGAATTAGTAGTGGAGGCCAAGTCGTTTACAGATATGACTGAGTTAAAAATATTACAAATTAACAATGTGGAACTTTCTGAAGACATTGAATTTCTGTCAAACCAATTGAGATTGCTCCACTGGCCTGGCTATCCCTCAAAGTGTTTGCCATCAACTTTTCAACCACCATCTCTACTTGAACTACACTTGCACGGTAGTAAACTTGAACGACTTTGGGAGGGAAGAAAGGTTAGTATGTATGCGTAAATGCTAAATTTATTATTTGGTTTCCTAATTATATATTTTAAGTTCACCTCCAATGTTTTATCTTCACTGCAAAATGGTTGTCTGACAGAATAGATGCAATTTTACTGTTTTGCAACAGAAATTTGAGAAGTTGAAGGAGATTGATGTGAGTGAATCAAAGCACTTGGTTGAGACTCCTGATTTTTCAGAGGTTCCAAATCTTCGAAGATTGATTTTACGGAATTGTGGAAAACTGGATGTGGTTCACCCTTCCATAAATAGCCTCGAACGTCTTGTTTTACTAGATCTCGAGGGTTGTATCAGTCTTAGAAGCTTTTCGTCCAATTATATCAATTTCAAAAGTCTCAAAACTTTAATGCTTTCTAACTCAGGTCTTGAGTGTTTTCCAGAGGTTGGAGAGCCTATGGATCGTTTGACTGAACTTCACCTTGAAGGAACTATCATTAATGAACTTCCTCTCTCAATTAGGCATCTAACTAGCTTGGTTTTATTGAACCTAAGGAATTGTACTGGACTTTCAAGTCTTCCAAGCGAAATAGGTAGTTTGAGTAATCTTAAGACTCTGATTTTGAATGGCTGCAAAGAGCTTAAGGAAATTCCACCAAATTTGGGGGATGTAGAGTCTCTTGAGGAGCTTGACATTGGGAGAACATCTATAAGCCAGGCACCACATGCCATTCTTTCTTTACGGAATCTTAGAATTTTAAACTGTGAAGGGCTAAATAGCTTGGCACTCTTTGACTGGTTTATCGAGAGATTTTGGGTCACTCTTAAATCTAAATCTAAGTGACTGTAATCTTTTCAGTGAAAGTATTCCTAATGACTTCTTGCACTCTTCAACTGGTTTGACTGGTTTTTCGAGAGATTTTGAGTCACCCAGAGATCATCTAAATCCAAATGATTGTAATCTTTTGGACGAAAGGATTCCCAACGACTTCAGGCACTCTTTGACTGGTTTTTCGAGAGATTTTGGGTCCCCCAGAGATCTAAATCTAAGTGACCATGATCTTTTGGGTGAAAGTATTCCCAATGACTTCATGCACTCTTTGACTGATTTTTCGAGAGATTTTGGGTCACCCAGAGATCCAAATCCAAGTGACTGTAATCTTTTGGATGAAAGTATTTCCAACGACCTCATGCACTCTTTCACTGATTTTTCTAGAGATTTTGGATCATCCAGAGATCTAAATCTAAGCGACTGTAATCTTTTGGATGAAAGTATTTCCAACGACCTTCGACACTCTTTGAGAGGTTTGAGAGATTTTGGGTCACTTAGAGATCTAAATCTAAGTGACTGCAGTCTTTTGGATGAAAGCATTCCCAATGACCTTCACTGCTTTTCTTCATTAGAAATTCTAGATCTTAGCAGCAATCAGTTTGTAGAGCTCCCAAAGAGCCTCAACCATCTCATTAACCTAAAAGCATTGTACTTAAATGATTGCAATAAGCTTCAGAAATTACCAACGCTTCCAGCAAGTTTACAGTATGTGGGAGGAGAGAAGTCCTTGGACATGTTGAGAAATTCTCAAGGCAACGTCTATCCTTCATGCTTTACTTYTTTGTTTTCCTGACTTGTTGAAGGTAAAAAAAAGGTTAAAAATTACTTTTCATCCTTGTCCTTGAAATAATGATTTAGTCCCTGAAGTTTTAAATTTATAACAATTTAGTCCTTGCAGAATAAACAAGAACTTGATGAGCGAAATCTGCTAACAGACGGGAAAAAAAAGAGCTTTTAAAAAAAAACTATGAGAAAAATGTTTTTAAGATTTAATAAGGTTTTTAATATATTTAGATTGATAAAATGACGAGGGACCAAATTTGTGTATAAACTACACACTAAATGGTAAATAATAAAATTCGACACTTAATTAATTTTGATGAGATTTTTCAAGGTAGGGACTAAGGACTAAATTGTTACCCACTAAAGTTAAGGAGCTAACTTGTTACCGTGGGATTACAACATCTAAATTGATACTTCAATGAAACTATAGGAACTAAAAGTGTCTTTTTTTCATCTATGATTTCAATTCCTTGGCCTTATTTATCTTATTTCATTTTCAGGTTCCTCAGCAAACACATCATCATCTTTTCCCAGTTATGTGACGACAGAACTAGACGAATTCTTAAAAGAAGTCGAACTCATAGCCTACAGGTGGGGTACACAATATACATTGAACTTGTAGAAAACACGCATAAATGACTCCTTTCGATGCTTCTATTTATAATGCTATATTTAATTGAATCTGATACTTAGAAAATCACTTGGTTGCATATCCCAATATTGACAATTTTAACTTTGAAATACTTTAATCATGCAGCCCTGAAGTAGATGTCGTCAATAATATGGGAAAGCAGTGTTCTGAGTTAGTAGCTTCCAGCAAAACTTTAGTTGGAATGGAGATTCAGTTGGAGAAAGTGTGTAATCTTCTAGCTTTAGAAAGATCCAACAACATACTCCTTGTAGGGATTTTTGGAATAGATGGTATTGGTAAGACAAGCATTGCTGAAGTTGTTTACGATACAATTGCAAACAAATTTCAGAATAGTTGTTTTCTTCACCTTTCAAAGCAAAATAATTTAGTCTCACTTCAACATCAAATGCTTTCTCAACTTCTATCCAAAGAAATTAAAATTTGGGATGAGGATTATGGAGCCCAAATGATCAAGGATCACATGAGTAGTAGAAAGGTTCTTCTTGTTCTTGATGGAGTTGACGAAAAAAGGCAAATCGAAAAGTTAGCTGGAAGTCCAGATTGGTTTGGACCAGGGAGTAGAGTTATTATTACAAGTAGAAACAGAGATGTTCTCCATCAACCTAATTACAAAGATAAAATGCAACTGCAAGAATACAACGTGGACTTACTTTCTCATGAAAGTGCCTACTCGCTCTTCTGCAAGCATGCATTTAAAGATGGCCTTCCTGATAATGATAAGAATCATCTTTGTAATGAGATTGTCGAAAAGGTTGGAAGACTTCCACTGCCTTTGAGAACCATTGGATCCTTTTTGCATAAGAAAGACTTGATTGTATGGAGGGAAACTTTGAAGAGTCTTGGTCAAGTGGAAGAAGATTTCTTTGATACGATATTGCAGAGAAGTCGTCGAAAAAACTTACGCCAGGGACCCATCTAGTTTTTCTTTACTGAAGATCAGCATGCCAGGAAAATAGGTAAATGTATTTTAATTAATATTTTTTGCAGTTTAGTTTCTATGCAGATATTACTTCTTCATTCCTTTTTAAATCATAAACTTTTGCACTAAGAAATTACATATTTTCTTTTTAGAGTCAGTTTTTTCTATTAGATTTAAATCCTATTTTGGTCCCTAAATTTTAGAGTTTTTTTTCATTTTGGTCCGTAAACTTTCAAAATATTTGTTGTAGTTCTTGAACTATCAAAAAATATCCATTTTGGTCCTTGCACTTGATACTTGGTTAATGTCTAATGACTTAATAGATTGATGACATTCTTCTTTAAATCATAAAATTCTGCAATAAGTAATTACATATTTTATTCTTAGAGTCAGTTTTTTCTTTTAGATTTAAATCCTATTTTGGTCCCTAAATTTTGAGTTTTTTTTTCCATTGTGGTCCCCTGAACTTTCAAAATTTTCATTTTAGGTCCCAGTCCATGTCCAATTCTCAGTTAATGAGACTTRACAGATTGATAATGTTGTCTTTATTCAAAAAGAAGGAAAAAAAAAAGGATTGATAATGTGGTCTCTCTCAAGATGAATAGGCATTCACATGGGTGATGTGTTGTGAAATTGTCTGCCAAATAAGTAAGTTGGGTAGTGGGTTTCATCTCAAGTTGGAGGCTATGCCCCCCATCTGTTAAGTTCAATCATTCACCTCAATAACAAGCACTCTCTCTCACTTTGTAGATAATCTTGGAAATGTGCTTATGAAGAGAAAAGGGCCAACAAAGTATGTTTCCGTTTGCTTTTCAAAATTTCAAGTAATTCGTTCAGTTTCTATCCTCCAAACAGAGGGCTTTCTGTCAATTTATGTTTTCAAATGTGATTGTGTTGTGATGAAAGATGACGAACTGAGAGAGGAATTCAAAAGGTTTATGAGTTTGTTAATTTTTAAATTATGAGATCTTAATTTTGATGTAAAGAACCATCGGTTTTCTGTCTGCAAGGGATTTGGGTGCAAGAAATTATGGATGTTTGTAAATTTAATTGAATTTCTGTTTTGGATTTCATTGAACATGATGGATTTGTTGTGTTTTGTTGCATTTTTATTTAATTTGTGATGAGTTAGGGTAGATCCAGTAAAATAAGATTTCAAGTTTACAGTTTACCTAGTGTTGTTTGTCAAACCATTCATCTAGCCACCGAGATAAATGGCAGCTTAACAACTTCGTATATGTTATTTCTAGTTTGACTTGAAAAAGAAAAATCATGCAAAAGTTATAATTTTTTTCAACTGGTTCAAACTAAATTTTTTGCCATTTGACGACCCGAAAACAAATTTAAAATATAAAAAATAGATCATTGTAGTTGTTTCCTTTCATCTTTTCATCTTGGTACAAAATTTCCCTGACCCTCACCCTATTTAAATAGAGATTTTGTTATTCATGGGGTTGAGGAACCTGGCCCCGCAGGAAACTTTGTTTGTCTCTATGTCCAGTTTTTCTGCCATTATTTGGAACATCTGGTTAGAAAGAAACGAAGGGGTATTTTAGTGTTGAGGGGGTCAACTTGTGGAGTGCGGCTCGCATGAATGTCTTCTTTCTTTGAGCTTTTGGTTCTAAGTGTTTTAAAGGTCTCCCTTTTTTTTTTCTAAATAATTGGAGCTTGTTCTTGTATTTTTCTATGGCTCCCTGATTCCTTTGACCTGTGTTTTTCTATATAAGGTATTTTGTTATACTCTTCCATTTGTTTAAATGAAAATGGTTTTTTGTTGTTAATCGTTGACCTACTCTATCAAGATATATTCTTAACTATTTTTGCCATTATTTTACTCGTTAGCTATTCGTTTAAAATTCACTTCTTATATTGCTAATACTTCTTAACATAAAAGACAATTGATTGTGAATGAAGAGCAAATTTACCAACCTTTAAATGAAATCATAACATGAGCTGTTGATTGAGAAGATAGAAAGCTTTCGGTTGTTTTGTTTAGCACCTGCAAAACAGATTTCAGAGAAACCAAGGAAGAAAAAATTAGGTTCTAAGATAGAGCCGAAAGATAAAAATGTTTCTTAATGGATATCTTGGCAAGTGAGAAGCAAAACAAACCTCATACTATCTTCACCCCCATTCTCCCAAGCCGTATATATACTTGACAGCATTAACTGAGGCATTTTGGAATTCTGGTGTCCAGTTGATGTGCTATAACTAAGAACAATAACGTCTTTTTCGCTTACAGGCCGGTGATCTTCTTGGTTATAGTGTTCTTTCAATGACACACAATCCCTTGCGAGTACATAACGCAAACCAAGCGGGAGCTTCGGTAATGACCTGAGCTTACTGCAGTTGTCCACAACAAGGCATCTGAGATCTATAATCTGACACAAACTGTCAGGCAGGTTGGTGAAAAGGTTCCTGCTTAGATCCAAAAACTGCAATGAAGATAAGCAGCTGAGGTTGTTGGGTATGTCACCATCCAGCAGCTTGCAATCACTAAAAATCAGAACCTTTACCGAAGAAAAATTGGATAAGCAAGTTATCAACTTCAAACCAAATGAATGTGAGTTGTTATTCCTTGGCGTACTCCAAAATGGGAACAATGAATGGCAGAATTTGCGGGACAGGCCTTTGCAATCGAATATTTCGAGGTTCGTCAAAAGTCGTAGAGACAACGGGGCATAACTAACTGAAGTACCACTCACGTCAAGCTTCTTTAAACAGGAAACGTTTCCCAAGCTCTCTGGAATCTGATCCAGCTTTGAGCAGCCGCCCAATGTGAGAGTTTTGAGGGACGTCAAGTAACCAATCGAGTTTGGAAGTGTAAGAAGGTTTTTGCAGTCTCTAAGATCTAACAGAACGAGGCCAGTGAGTTTTCCAATGGAGTGATGCAATTCTCGAATTGCAGTACCATTTAAATGAAGCTCTCTCATAAGTTTCATGTTTTCCACAACCTCTGGAAATTTTTGGAGTCTTGAACAACCAGAAAGAACGAGGATCTTGAGAGATTCAAAACTTAAATTAAAACGGATGCTTTTGAGAGATTTGCAATCTTTAAGATCCAACAAGATGACATGTTTCAGAGCCCCGACTGATTGGTGAAGCTCCTGCAGCCTTATACAACCATTCAAGACCAACTTCTCAAGATTTCGCACCATTGACAAATCAGGAGTCTTGGACAAGAACTCAGAATTACTAAGGTTTATTATCTTCAATTTATCCAACTTCTGTTAAAAAATAAAATAATAATAATGTGTTGCTAGAAGAATGTTATGGTATCATCAATTTAACCATTTAAGAAAAAGAAACAATCTAATTGACAATGTTGCATACCTTTATTCCTTCCCAAAGATTTTCAATGCAGCTATTCGGTAAGTTGAGTTCTAATAGTTCACTGGGCTGGAAATGAAACGGCAAACACTTTAAAGGATATCCACGCCAATTGAGAAGCCTCAACTCATCTGAGAGATACTCAAGATCTCCAAAAAGGAACGCGTTATGAACACTAAACACTCTCAGACCTGTCATTGCTGAAAAGAACTTGGCATTTAAGAACGACTCTCCATGCTCATTCAAGTCCAAGACTATGGTTTCAATGGCATCTACTCCCTAAGAATATGCAAGGAGGTAAACTCAAAGTCTAAAACACTTGTGCTTGAACTAAAAGTAATGTTGCTTACATTTTTTATAGAAGTCTTACCTGATCATGCCTCAAAGCAAGGTCGACATCCTTTCGAAGCCACAACCTACTGCATTTTCCCAACGACTCCTCACGAAAAATTTCTTGGCCTAGTTTTTGGAGTAAATTGTGCATCTGTATTTTGTCACAAGGCATAGTTATGAGAGATTTCTCCTGTAAAATTTTTAGCCCATCAGCAGCATCAATTCCAAAACTCCAAAATGTGTCAATGACTTGGTCTTTGCTCCTTCCTTTAAGAAAACATGCAATATCCAGAAAAATTCTTCTCTCTTGCATTTCAAGTGCATCATAACTAATTTTCAAGTTTTCATATATTCCCCTCTTTAAAGAACCATTTAAATTTGCCACTGCATCTTCCCACGACTGTACTGATGTTCTACTGTGCAAGGAAGACCCGAGAGCCTTGATTGCTGATGGGAGGCCCTCAGCATATTCTATAAATTTCGCACAAAGATCAATATAACATTTCTTAGGAAAGTTCACCCCGAATGCTTCATGGCAGAAGAGCTGCAGAGCCTCCTCATCATTTAAACCCTCAACATTGTATCTCCTATCAACTCCAAGAGAAACAAGCAAGCCTTCATCTCTAGTTGTAATGAYGATTCTACTCCCGAAATGAAACCAGTCTTCTCCTCCTGCCAGCTCTTTCACCTGGCTCACATGATCAACATCATGAAGAACAATAAAAACATTTCGATTTCTTAGATTTTCCTTTATGATTGCAGCTCCATCACCACCTCCAATATGAAATTTTCCTTTCATTAGAGTTGCCGAAAGAAGTTTCTCCTGCAATGAAACTAATCCCCCGACATCCTTTGAAGCTTGCCTAACATTCTCCAGAAAGCAGCTTCCATGGAATTCACGAGCGATACTTTTGAAAACAGCTCTAGCAATAGTTTTCTTCCCTATTCCACCCATTCCCCATATCCCAATAAAGCGCACATCATCTAGCCCCATGCCCAAAAGCATATTAATCTTGCTTAACCTCAAGTTCATGCCAACCAAATTCTCATCATTACTAAGTAAATCAGGACGCAGATGATTGAAAGCATGCTTAACAATTTCTCGGACGTTCTCTGTTTCAGTCCTACACATGGTACAAGCGATTGTTTGTTATTCCTGTATGATTATACTTTGTTTGCTTCCAAGATCACTCAAACATCAATTTCAAGTTCCACTAATGACTATGATTATGTATGAGAAAAAGGGAACAAGGAATCATACTCATCGTTAACATGCCATCCAGGTAGACCTCCGACTTCTCTCATGGCGTCCCTCCAGCTCTGAACCTCTTCCAAATTGTCCTTCAAGTCCCTTTCATGTTCGAGAAAGAATTTCTCGAATATCCCAGTGGGACTGATCACATCGGACGAATTAATCTTATAGAAAACCACCAGAACCGTTTGACCTAAGGTGTTCTTGCATTTGACAATCTTGGCCAACTCCCTCAAGCACCATTTGGAATCCGCATAGTTTTCGGAGAGAACGACAATGGTGGACCTGGATTCTTCAATCGCTCTTATTAGCGCTTCAGCAATGGTCTTCCCTCTCTCAAGCTCATCGTCATCCCTGAAAACCACGATGCCCTGTCGCCTCAAAGCTTCGTAAAGATGGTTGGTGATGGTGTGGCGAGTATCCTCGCCTCTGAAGCTGAGAAAGACGTCATACGTCCATCTAGAAGAAGAAGAAGAAGCAGAAGAAGAAGCCGCCATTGACGACTTGTCGGAGCTGGTAGAGAAGAATTACTGGATTGGAATTGAAGAAGGAAATGGAAGGATTTACCAGAGTCAATCTCGATTGACGGAAAGTTGATCCAAGTTCGTACCAAATCTGGACTTTCCATTGATTTTCAATATTTTTTCAGTTTCTCTCTTTCAAACGAGTGACGTTTGGAATGGGACTTTTTTTCTTCTTTTTTTAATTAAAATGACGATTGGAATTGGAATTTCACCTGAATTGAAGCCGCCCAACTTTCCTCTTAACTCCTCTGTAGAAACAAAATGCCCTTTTACACTGGTGTGGTTCATTTTCAAGGGGAATAATCTTGTCTGAAATTTTATACTTTTCTTTTTTTTAGTATTCAAATTTCATTCTTAATTTGTTCAAATTCTCAATCCGGTTTTAACCCAAAAAATAATAATAATAAACAAATTAAAAAATTATCAAAATATGTTAATAAAATAATAATTTAACAATATGTCAACTTTATATCAATAAATTTTAATTGATTCTTTTATAGTACTTAATTTAGAATTTTTAAAGCATGAACGAGAAATTGGAAATTTGAAAATGTTGATGCTTGGATTCTGGTAGACCGGTTTATCCTAACCCGGTGTGACTTCTGTCACACTGGTTCCGATGCCTAAGTTAGCTATGGGAGAAATCACAAAACAAGTAAGGCATTGTAGTTTTGGCTTACCTTCGAGGGGTGACCCTCTCCCTATTTATAGTTGATTTGCCTCCTAGGGTTTCATAAGATGTCAACCCTAGGTTTGGTACTTGTGGACTTTATGGGCCAGGACGCCTCCAGCATCAGTAGAGGAACAGGGATGGGGCTCGGCCTTGGGCTCGAACATCACATATTTGGAATGGGGACCGAGAGAGAGAAATGAAAGCATCGCCAACCTTCTCGACCTAAGACCGAGAAAGGGTCGGCGCCGAGGTGGGGTAAGCTCTCCGTGGGCCGGCCTCTGTGCTTTAGGCCGGCCCTATCTGTCGGTGGTCCTGGTTACCCTTCTTCTAATGCAGTTCAATCTTCATTCGCCATTTGAACTGTATTTCTCCATATAACAGTAGCCTCCACTCTCAAAATTGAAGATGAAGTTTGTGACCATTTTAAGATTCCTGTTTTGAGAGTATTCGTTATCCGTGATTGCTGTGAAGGCCTATTCTACAAAGTAGTTCACATCTGTCGTTAGTTGTTGGATTCTTAGCCAATGCTAAGGTTCTTAATTCACTGAGCTTCTACCAAAAGCTTTTGCATCCAGTTTTGGATTTAAAACGCTTGGTTTTTGCTACTGGTTGTGTACCGATATTGTGTTGTCTCATGAATTGGAAGTCTTTCCGATTTTCATGTTTTGTCACATTGACTGGTTATGATTAAGTCTCTAGGGCCTGGTTTCTCACCCATCTGGTTTTTACCATTCATTTTCGGCCTTGGGATCTAACTTTAGTAAAGCTAGTATCGAAGTCTTTGGATTTCCAACCTATTTGGCATTCGCTTGATGGATTTATATCCTGACTTTATTTGCCTACTTTAGTTTTGACCATGTTGAGCCTTTTTTGGCCTGCTTCTTGGTCTGTCCCCTTCTCAGTTTCTTGATCAGCTCATTTACGCACAATGCCCCCTACTTGAGAAATTTGTTTTCACACAAACGTAAGAGCTCAAGTATCATGTCAAATGGTGTAAACTTTATTAAAATGAAAATTGTTCAGGTAGAGAACTAGGTACAATAACATAACCCAATTGTTTGAGATAAACGAGTGTCAAAACATAAAGTGCTCATAAAGTAAATGGAATGTATCACCAAGCTAGTTGTAGTATCTCTTGAGGTGTTGAACATGCCATGGATGGGGTAGGATTTTCCCACGCGGATCTTCCAAGGTGTAGGTGTCTACCCGAACTACTTAGTGACTTTGTATGGGCCCTCCCATATTGGTCCGAGAACCCCGCTGGTTGGATCTTTGGTATTAGGCATGACTTTTCTGAGGACCATATCACCTTCTCTGAAGTTACGCTTCTTAACCTTTGAATTGTAATATCGAGTGATCCGATTTTTGTATTCGGTTGTTCGTAGTCGTGCACTACTATCCTTGGGGAAGGGAGGCCAATTTCCACTGGCACTACTGCCTTAAAACCAAACGATAATGAGAATGGCGTCTCGCCAGTTGATGTGCATAGTGTTGTTCTGTAGGCTCACAATGCATTGGGAAGTTCTTCTGCCCATAACCCCTTAAGTTTCTCTAATTTAGTTTTTAGAGTTCTTTTGATGATTTTGTTGACTGCTTTGACTTGTCTATTAGCTTGTGGGTGTACTAGCAAAGAGCAGATGTGCTTGATATCTAACTCCATGCAAAAGTCTCGAAAAGCTGTGTTGTCGAATTGCTTTCCATTATCGCAAATAATGGTGTATGTGTTGGGTTTTATGTCCTGAAACTCATAGTTTGAAAATGCCAGATATACTTTTATCTTTCAATAAAGTTGTTATTGAAGGTTTTATTCAATAAGTAGTTATTGATCAAATAAAATGTTCTTACTAGATCTAAATCCAATAAAATAAAGGATCCTAGACTGTTACCTAAGACTCAAACTCTATGTAAGAGACATAAATATGGATCAAGTTTGAGTTAACAGTCTAAATGGTCTATAGTATAGGAATAAGGTTGGGCGCCTTATTCTGGGGACACTATCGATGCGGCCCACTTTGTAGCTAGTACAAACGATGTGATCCTAATTCGTTCATGTGAAGACATGCGAGTGGGGGTGTCCCGTGCAAAGAGTTTGCATAAGACCGGACCATGAGATAGTCACTTTTACTTTATAACACCGTTTACTGTTTGAAACTGACTATCTCGACTTTGATGGCCTAGGTAACTCGATCTTAATCCTGAGCTAATTATGAACTTCTGTTTACTCGAGATTACCCTTAGATCTGCATGGGTGAGAACAGCTCAACAGCGCTGGCTCAATAAGCCTCCCATTTCAGGGGTAAGGCCCGGTAGATAGCTAGGGACATAGGGTGCAAGAAGGAATTCACTTCTACCCAATTTTAGGATAGTAGAAAGGTTGTTCTCTTAAGGGCTGAATCCAGGTCTTGAATAATAGGCGCCACCCTCATCAAAAGGTTTGAGAGGATTTTTGATTTGATAGTTGGACTACAAATCATTGTTCATTAGAGAATCAGTGGGACTTAAGGAACAAGAGGTAATTACAGGGGTAAAGCGGTATTTTGACCTAGCTGTAATTACGAACAACTTGTGAAGGGTCGACTTACCGATCATGGTTATATCAAATGGACATAATATATCTACAGTGAAGAGAGTGCAGCTACGGGCTTTAGTGGAGTGACCCGGTAGTTAACGAATGTTGGTTAACTAGGTTAAAGAGTTTAACCGGTTAATCTCGGATCGTTGGAGCTCATAATCTATAGGTCCATAAGGTCCCCTAGCTAGCTCATATAGGAATAAACTTGGAATAATTTGAAGGAATAATTCGAATCGTACAAATTAGGTTAATCATATGAGATATGATTAATTAATTGATATATGATATCAATTTGAGAAATTTGGACAAAATATTTAAATAGGATTTAAATATTAAAATTATGAATGTGGATTCATAATCGGAGGCATGGATTTCATCAAACATCAGGTTTTGGAAAAAGTCAAATAATTGACTTTGACCAGAGAAAGTCAAAGGTTGACTAAAGTAGATTAAAATAATGTTTTTAACCAAGTTGGTGGAAAATTCCACTAACTTGTTGAGTGGAACATTTAAATAATCTAAAAAAATCCACTTTTTGACACTTAGCCATGCATGCATAAGTGGAATGTGTGTTGTAACCTTTTGGTGAACTTAGACATGCATTTTGACACTTGGCCATGCCATGCATGAGTGGAATGTGTGTTGTAAGCTTTTGGTGAACTTAGACATGCATTTTGACACTTAGTCATGTTATGCATAAGTGGAATATGTGTTGTAAGTTTTTGGTGAATTTTGACATGCAAGAGTTGCATGTAATTTGCTTATTTAAGAAGGCATTTGTTCAAACATTAAAGGGCTTGGAACCTTTGGCTATTTTTTTCAAAAAAAAAAAAAAGCTTACATAACTCTTTTTAACTCCACTTTTCTCTAAATTTTTCCTTCTCTAAAAAGAGTCCCACCACTCTATTCCAAGCCTTGAGAATAGCTAGGAAGATCTCTTGGTGGTCCTTCATTGGAGCTATTTGAAGATTTTTGAAAAACTACAAAGGTTTGTATTTTTCTCTACTTATCTCTAAGCATCATAATGTATGATCATGCATGTTTAATCCTAGGTTGTATTATGCATCTAGATTGTTATTTCGATTCTTACTCACTTCCGCTGCGCATGTATGTATATTATCCATCAGTATGGTACCCCAAATTATGCTTCTCCAAATAAATTTGGTGATCTTTTTCTCGGTGATTGTAGCTAGGGCCTTGGCTTCGGCCCATTTGGTGAAATAATCAACTGCTACCACTGCAAACTTGGTCTAGCCTTTTCCTGGGAAGGGCCCTATAAGGTCTATTCCTCATTGGGCAAAATGTCAGGGACTCATTATGTTTGTTAATGGTTCTGGCGGCTGCCTAGGCACTGTTGCAAACTGCTGACATTTGTCGCATTTTCTCGCGAACTGTGTTGCATCACTTAGCATGGTCGGCTAGTAATACCCTTGTCGGACGATTTTGTGGCTTAGGGATCGTGCTTCACAATGGTTACCGCAAATGCCCTCGTGTATCTCCCTCATGACGTAGTCAACTTCTTCTGGCGCTAAACATTTTAAAAGCGGCAAAGAGTAGCTTATTTTATACAGGCTTCCATCTCTAAGCACATACCTAGTTGCTCGCCGTTGGAGTTGCTAGGCCTCTATCCTTTCATCAAGTAGGGTCCCTGATGGGATGTGAATCCCAGAGCGGAAGCTAATCATCGTTCATGAGTTTTTGAGAAACAAAATCAAACGTTCAAAGATGAAATACAGGGGAAAAAGTTGTTTACCCTTGAAGAACTTTTCTTCAATGAAAATATCAACAGACACCACCAAATGGTCTTCCGTACTATCCTCTGGGTACCGAGATTGTGCTTGTGGGAGCGTCGGTTTGGAACGTGAGGGAGAATTGAGAGAGTTTGCTTTTTAGAAATGCCTTGGGGTCACACACCTTATTCATACATCACATGCCTCCTCTGTTTTGCTGTGTTTTAACAAAAACAGAAAAATGACGTGGGGAGTTATCACACGTCAAAAATAACCCCCCACYCCCTTGCAATTAAGCAGGGGAGTGATTTATTAATTTTATTTAATATTAATTAAATAAATATTAATCAAATTAATATAAATAATAAATTAATTAATCTTATTAATTAATTAATTATTAATCTAATTAACAATTAATTAATTAATTAATTGTGTATATATATATAATTAAATAATTAATTAACACTTAATTATTTATTACTATAATAAAATCATATTCTAAAGCATTTCTCTCGTATAAACTATAGTTGTAATGTACATCTTATGCACATTATTTTTAACCTATAGTTTTAATATGAATCTTATTCATATTAATTTTATTTGAATCTCATTCAAATAATTTCTCTCATAATATATAGTGTTAATTTAGAATTAACTATATATTATAATATATCAATATACATATATTCCCTTGAGCAATTTGAACAGTTCAATTTTTTCCAAAAATTTGATCCTCGTTTTACCCGTTATGAGCTAGCAAGGGGACCTAGTGGACCTACAGATCAGAAGCTCCAACAATACGAGATTAATCGGTCAAACTCATCGATCGAGTTAACCAACATTCGTTAACTACGGGTCACTCCACTAAAGACCCGCAGTTGCACTCTTCTCACTGCAGAATGTTTTCGTGTCCATGGATATACGACCATTAATGACAAGTCAATCTTTCACGAGTGTTCGTAACCACAGATGGGTCAAATTACCGTTTTACACCTGTGTTACATCTTGCTCCTTAAATACCACTACTCCTCTAATGAACAGCTCAGTTATGGTCCGGCCAACAACCGAAAGTCCCTCTCGGGCCAGTGAGAGGGTGGGGCCTCTTGTTCAAGTCCCGGARTCAGCATTTAAGAGAATACTCATCTACTCCCTAAAGTCGGGGAGGAGTGAATTCCATCTTGTGAAGTTATGTTCCCAGCTCCCCATTCGGTCTCGTCCCCAAAATGGTAGGAATATTGAGTCGACGTTTCGGGCCACTCTCACCCATATAGATTAAAAGACGAGCTCTAACGAGCAGGAGTCCATAACTCACTCAGGATTGAGAATGAGTTGTCTGGTCATCCTAAGAAATAGCAATCTATTAGTTAACGATATTAAATCTAAAGATTGGCTATTTTCGGTCCGATCTTATACAAACTAATTGTATAGGATACCCCCACTCACATGTCTCCACACGAACGACCTGCATCGAGTCGTCTGTAACATTTACAGAGTGGGCCGTATCCATAGTGTTGCTAGGATAAGGTACCCAGCCTTATCCATATACTATAGAACGTTATCCGCTTGTATATCAGGGGTATATCAAATATATACCTAGTATATTAGGGGTATATCAAATATATACCCAATAGATATTCAGTCCTAGTTACATGATAATAACCTTGAATGTTTAGTTTATTGGATTTTGGACAATGCAATGCTATGAATTCAACAACAAATTGATTGAATAAAACTTTATTGAATATACATTTGTTTTTACAGAAATACAAACTACGAGTTTAGGGCAACACACCCAACAGTCCCATCTCTTAAATATTTGATCAGATGGCTCATTCAGTTCTCCTCTGGTTGTCCTGGCTCATCTATATCCATTGCCTCCCAAACCTCTATGCTCGGCTCGGGCAAAATTTCTACTGGTACAGTTCTTCCCAGGTCGGTTTCATAGGTTGCAGCCAGTAGGATAATGCATCTACGTTGACATTCTAAGCACGAGGAATTTGTCGGATCTCATATTTCGAGAATTGACCGAGCTGGTCTCTTACCCAGGAAAGATAATTCGTCATCCGTGGCTCTCTAGTCTGGAACTCTTCTTTCACCTGACTCACAATCAATTGCGAATCACTAAGTATTAGTATAGTCGTGACCCTAATATACCTGTCTACTTTTAATCCTACTAATAGAGCTTCGTACTCAGCCTCGTTGTTGGATGCGTGAATACTAAACCGTAGCGCATATTCGAATCTCTCTCGATCTGGGGAGACCGGCAGAAGTCCCGCCCGCATCCTCTAAAGTTTAAGGATCCATCTACGTAAAGGGTCCACGGCTGCTCTACCTCAGCGAGCTGTGGGCCGATGCTACATATTTGATGTTCTACCGGCATTAATTCTGCTATGAAGTCCGCTATGGCTTGCCTCTCCATCGTAGTTCTCGGTTTGTAGTGGATGTCGTATTCGCTGAGCTCCACAGCCCATTTTACCAATCGCCTAGAAGTCTCGGACTTTTGCAGAATCTGCCGTAGAGGGAAGTTGGTGAGGACAGTTATCTTATGACCTTGGAAATATTGGCGTAACCTCCGAGCCGAGGTGACTAATGCCAATGCCAGTTTTTCCACTTGTAGGTATCTAACTTCTGCATCCACCATTGTTTTGCTCGTGTAGTAGATTGGAGACCGTCGCCTATTTTCTTCCTTTATCAATGCCGAACTTACCGCGGTGTCAGATACGGCTAGGTACAAGTAGAGTTCATCTCCCGTGACCAGTTTTAAGAGGAGTGAGGTCGCTCCCAGGTATTGCTTTAACTCCCTGAAAGCGGTCTCACATTCTTCTGTCCATTCAAATTGCCCTTTTTTCCTTAGGACTTTAAAGAATGGTAGGCACTTGTCGGTTGAGCGACTGACAAACTTGTTGAGTGCCGCTATTCTCGTGTTGAGCCCTTGTAGCTGCTTTAAATTTCTAGGTGGACCCATCTCCAACACAACTTTGATTTTATCTGGATTGGCTTCGTTTCGCCGTTGGTGTACCAAAAACCCAAGGAATTTTCCTGAGGTCACCCCAAACGTACACTTGCTGGGATTCAGCTTCATCTTATATTTCCTCAAAACTCCAAATGCCTGCCAAATTTGCCTCGTGTTGACTGTTTTTCCGACTTTTTACCAGCATATCATCTACGTAGACCTCCATATTTTTACCAATCAACATTGCAAACATTCGGTTTACCATTTATTGATAAGTCGTGCCTGCGTACTTTAACCTGAAGAGTATTACCATGTAGCAATATTGGCCTCGGCTTGTGACAAAGGAGGTCTTCTCTTGATCCAGTAGGTGCATCTTAATCTGATTATATCTAGATTAGGCGTCCATGAAACTCAACCTTTCATGTCGAGCAGTAACGTCGACCAGTTGATCTATACGAGGTAAGGGAAAAGAATCCTTTGGGCAAGCTTTGTTTAGGTTTGTAAAGTCGATGCACATTCGTCATTTGCCGTTTGGCTTCCTTACCAATACCACGTTGGATATCCATTTGGGGTAATGGACCTCTCGAATGAAACCAGCTTTTAGCAACTTCTCCACCTGTTCAGCCATGATCTCGTTCCTTCCTAGTTAAAAGCACAACGCTTCTGTTTTACTGGTTTACAGCTCTCGTCAACGTTGAGTCAATGTATCATGATTCGCCAACCGATTCCAGACATATCCTCATGTGACCATGCGAACACATCAGTGTTGCTTCTAAGGAAACTTATGAGGCTCGTTCTCTCCTCATTCTCCAATTTGGTTCCAATGTTGACCCATCAATCTTCAGATGTCAAGGGGATGGATTCCACCCCTTCACTAGGTTCTCCTCTGTCGAAGGTGGTCGAATTTGGTTGATGACCAGGGCTCGGGCATATTTTTCCTGAGTCGTCGACTGCCACACCGGGGATCTTTTCTTCGAAACACTTTTGACCTCCCCCAGTGTTCATATCAACTCGCTTCATTCCGACCCTCCTCGGATCTGGGCTCTGTCTCGGCTTAATCTTGTATCGTCCCCACAGACGGCACCAATTGTTGATGCTTGGATTCTGCTTGACCGATTCACTCCACCTCATGCATCAAACTCGAATATCAAGGGACCGGATACCTGCAAAACCGAATAACCCTAACCCTGTGTGACTTCTGTAATACTGGCTCCGATGCCTAAGTTAGCTATGGGAGAAAATCACTAAACAAGTAAGGCACTTGAAAGTGTAGTTTTGGCTTACCTTCAAGGGGTGACCTTCTCCCTATTTATAGTCGATTTGCCCTCTAGGATTTCATAAGATGTCAACCCTAGGTTTGATACTTGTGGGCTTT
>NW_019104506.1:523441-547162 GCF_001995035.1 Momordica charantia
CCGAGCTACTCACCCCTGTCTCGGCCCCATGGCCATTCGCACAGTGGGGGGTGGACATTATAGGTCCTTTTCCCCTGGGTAAAGGACAAACCAAATTCGCCGTTGTTGCTGTGGACTATTTCACAAAGTGGGCTGAGACCGAGACGCTCACTCACATCACAGAGTCCAGAGTCACATCATTCATATGGACAAACATCGTATGTCGTTTTGGTATACCGAACGCCATCGTGATAGACAATGGGAAGCAGTTTGATAATGCAAAATTCAAGGACTTTTGCAGGAAGCTGAACATAAGCCATCTCAGTGAGAGGACAATTCACCTTGGGAGCCCAGAAGGTTGAYCTCCTGGGATCCGCCTTGCTGCGAAGGGGCTTCTTCTTGCGTAGTGCCCACCTCGACCTGCTCCTGACTAGGAACATCTTCCTCTTCTATGTMAGAGTAGTCAGAGTCCAGCTCTCTGACGTATTTCTCCACCAAGGATTGAGGGCCCGAGGTGCTATTAGGCCCAAAGGCCCATTTCTCAGCGTACTTCTTCTTCAGATCGCTGAGGTCGATCTGAAGATGAGGCATATCGGCAGCAATGCCCCTCATCATAAATTTGAAGCCCGCGTCGCTGAAATCTTTGGCAAACTCGTCAAAATCTGGATGTTGCCTGAACGCTGCCTCTAGAAGAACTCTGTTGCTAAGGCGCTTCTTCTCCACCTCGAGCTCGATAGTGAGGTGTTTGATTGAAGCATCCTTCTCTTCGAGGACTTGAAGCATATCGTTTTTCTGCTTCAAGAGTTGGAACTTCTCCTTCTCTAGCCTTTTTGTGATGGCATGGGCAGCTCGGAGGTAGGCCTTGTGCTTCTCATCCTCTTTCTTCAGCAGTTGAGCCTTGGCTTCCACCTCAGCCTTCAGAATGTCCACTTCGGAACGAGCCTTCAATAGCTCGCCCTTCATTGTGGTGGCGGCTTCTAAGGCAGCGGAGGAGTTCTCCTTCTCCTTTGCCACAAAGATTTCCCTTATGTCCAGCTCGGCCTTCATCATGACGGCTGAGTGAATGGAAGCAATTAACACCTGCAAAGAAAAGTCACACAAGAGTTAGACCGAGCTGCAAGTTGTGAAAACAAAAGCAATTACGGAAGCAAGTCTTACCTCAGCGGCGTGGTCGATGGCCCTTTGCAGCACGAACCTTGGGTCGCTTACAAACTTGGACGCCCTTCTGAGGCAGCGGTCCAAGCATGATGCCGAGATGCGGGACACCTGGTCCTTCACCCCGAAACTTGACGGTTCAACACAAAACCGCATAGTCACGTCAGACGTCCCCCTCATCCTAGCTTCAGGGTCGTCCACTAGATCAGCATGGCTCATGGGTAGGGGCCCACGAGGTCCAACCTCCGAGGAGGAGGTGGTTTTCTTTTTCTTCCTTCTCCTCTTCAGAGGAGACTCTTCTCTCACCTCGCGTAGAGGTGACACGTCCAGCGCCTCGGACTCGTTCCTCGGACGCTTCTCTCGGGAGTGCTCCCCAGCAGAATCCAGCTCGATCACTGGAGTTGGAACTTCGATAGATGGCCCAGCTTTGTCTTGAGCCGCAAGTTGAGCATCAGCGGGAGTCGTTGGCTGCGTGCTCTGTATAGCCTTAAGGGCGTGAGCACGACCCTTAGACTTATGTTTTACACTGCTTGAGAATCCGCACACCATCGCTGCAGAATAAATGAGCACAAGGTCAGAGACCGAAATTGAAATACAGGTTTAAATTCGAGGTCAAGCTCGACTTACTAAGCTCAGAGTTTGGCCTTGAAGCTTCGACTGGACGTACTATGGGGTTGTAATCTAACAACCCAGATTCAAGTAACAGCTGGTCAGTCACCAAGGTTCCGACCTTCCTACCACTTAGGAAGCGATCCTTATAATACTTGAGGGTATTCCAGGATGCTTGGTTTAGCTCGGGAATTGGTTTGATCGACACTGCACAAAACAGAGAAGAACTGAAGTCAGCAAGAGAGCTGTAAGATTTAAAGCTCCAAAAATAGTTAAAACGACTTCATACCTAAATTCTCAAACCTAACGGGAACGTCAAAAAAAGGACTACCAGACTCGTTCTTCGCCAGCCATTCTCCAGAGGCAAAGAACCACTTCTTCACCCATCCTTTGATGGAGGTCGGCCCTTTGACTATACCACATGCGCCCTTCCTTGCGCACATGTAGTACCGACCTGGCTTCTTAACTATTCTTTTGGCTTCGAAGCACCGTAGAAGCTGGTCAACATCTAGCAGCTCGCCCTCGTCCTCTTCTTGAGCTCGTAACCAGAAGAGGATGGCTAAAGCAAAAATGATACCCCATCCATTGGGGGCCACTTGAGCAGGAGTCAGCCCAGTTCGGTTTAAGAACTCTTGGACAAGAGGGTGAAGGGGAAGTCTGAGGCCGTACTCAAACATCTTTAAGTAAAGAGTGACCCACCCCTCTGGTGGGTTGTCAACTCTTTCTCTTTCCTCCGGGATCCTAAGGAGGATATCATCAGGAATACTAAACCCCCTACGGAGGGGTCCGAGATAGTGTTCAGGTATTTTAGAAGGGTATTCCAGACCCTGGCCCGAGGTGGAAGTGTCACTATCTTCCCCGTCATCAGAAAACCTAAAGTTATCTATCTCTTCCAGCTCAGACTCTAACCTATGAGCTAAGTCCTCCCCAGAGTTAGTTGACTTAAGGGACGAGCTGTTTATAGTCCGACCTGCGCTACCTAGGCTATCACTACTGGAGGAAGATGACATGAAAACTACCATATTTGAAATAAAAAATAAAACGAGGAGAATGACTGACCTACGGAGGGTTCGAGCTGATTTCAGATCGAACTCTAAGAATTCAGGAAGCGTAAGGTTTGACCTGAAGTCTCGGAACTATTTATAGCTAATCGGGAAAGTCTCTACACCGTACACGTGTAGTGAATGAGTGGCTGGGATCATCTCGAAATTTGTAACGTCGGAATATTCGAGCGCCCTGACAGCCTGTTAGGTCAAAGCGTCTTCCACCTCCACAACGGTCATATTGTCTCTACGAATCATAAGTCGCCACGTGTCCTAATTTGAACCAAGTAACTTCTCTGCCAGATCGAGATCGAACTTGACAGAGAGGGGGCCAATGTTTGGGAAAGAAAATATCGTGGACACGTGGAGGACGCTCAGTGGTGCTTAAAAATAAAGAATATTCCAAGGTCCACCTCGAACCTGCCGAGGAGACCAAATTTGTCTATATACAAGGCTAAGTGTAAAAGGTCGGGGTTCGACCTGAACGGGTTCGATCTGCTCAAACCCGACAGGTTCGACATGACAAAAAACAGGGATAACCGCCGGTCGTGAATGATGTCGGACCCACCACCTATAAATAGAGGTCCTCATTTCACGTTCAGGTATCGAATCTCACCTCGAACTTAATATTGAGTCCGACCTACACTAACTTGATCGTCTGACAGTTTGTCCTCTTGTGCAGGTTCACTCCAAGGTTCAGGTCGAGTCGGAGACCGGGTTCGAGCTAGATTCGTGAATAGTGTTGTACAACTCTTTGCATAAACAACCACCATGGATTCTTGCACGGACGAGAGGAGTATAAAGTAGAAACATTATGTTATTTAGTTTTTGTTTAATTTTAATTGTTTTTTGTTCTAAAAAAGTAGCAGCAGAAACCAAATAGTGTAGAGTGAAGAAATGGGTGATGGAAAATAGACAAGCATCAGGTTTTTTCCTTTTTTTTTCTAACTGATTTTAATTTTCTAATGATTTAATTTTCCTGGGAATAGTAATTTACTAATATCTCTGTATATAGAGATCAAAATAAGACGTTAAACTACGAGTCTTCTACCAAATGTTTATATATTAATAAATAAAATTTATGAAAAATGAAACTGGCTTTTTCCCATCATCTTTTAGGTGACAACGTCGACTTGGGACAACATGAATGAGAAGATGATTGATTGTCATTTTACATTGATTACTAACTGTCAACTTAAGTATAACTATATTGGTTAAGATATATATTATCGAACAATATACAGGCTGAAGTCAAATTCTCATCCATTAAAAAATAAAAAAAAAACAAAAGAAATTTGATCATTTACAAATTCTAATGTTTATATCAAATCAATATTGTGTCCAAAAAAAATTAAATCAATATAACTTTTAAAACATAAATTTAAGTTATTTGGATTTTTTAAGCTTAGAATAATATGAAGAAAAAATAACTTGACGTAAAAAAATTAAAAATAAATAAATAAATAAATGAAACGGATAAAATTTACGTTAGTTTTTATGGTACTTTTATGTGGGATTAATACTAAACCTAGAGTAGCAAAATGTAATAGAAAAAAAATTAATTTTCATTTTCTGTTAAAATTAATAGATACTATAAATATTTTATTTTTTATAATAATAATAATAATACTTAAATGTCTACAACTAGAATATATATACATATATATAATTTTTTTACAACAAAATAAACAACACTAAAATAAGTTTTCAGAACCAATAACACGAGGTCACTCCGACTCATCTAGAATATTTTTTGAAAGTTGTTGTTAGTATTATAGAATACTTTTAGGGGAGGAGATTAGTAAATTACATAGCTAAAAGATAAAATAAAATACTTATAGCCGTAGATGAATGTATACTCATAGCATGAATGTAAGTGTGATTATTTCGAAGTTTGTGACAAATAATAATAAATAATTCATTAAATTTTCTAATTCAGTCTTATTATTTTTTCTTAAAGGCACGTCTAATAATTGATTGAACTCTAGAAAATATTTAATAATTTTTTAAATATTTAATTTTGTGTCTAATAGAATCTATTAATACTTTAAAAGTTTTAAGGATCCATAAGATAATAATTTTAAAAGCTATTGAAAGTACTAACAGTTATTTTTAAATTTAATAACGTATTAAATAAAATTTTAAAAGTTGAATGATTAAATTTGTAATTTTTTTAGATGGATTAAACTTGTAATTTAATATGTATAATTATATTAATTTGATCAATATAATATATGTCACAGGTAAATTGAAACATCCTTAATTGATTTGGTTCAGTTTTAATTGACATCCGTGATTAGTATCATTGATTTAACCTACTTTGATATACATATTTAATAGCAAATATTAGGATGAAGGGTTTTCTTAAATGTCTTATTGAGAAAATCCATTAACCAACATATTCTCCATATTTAAAAACTTTAAAAACTACTATCAATCAAAAATAAAATACACAGCATTACACTTATTTTGCCCACATCCTAATAGTTTAAGAACAACTCCAACAATGACATAAATATAAATTAGAAGTAAAAATTAGAAGTATTTAAAAATCTATTTAACTAAAGTTATATATAGAATAATTTTAGATATCAAAACTCAATTTTTAGTTTTATGTTTCTAAACAAGATGTTCTATTTATTAATATTTTCTTAAACTTAGATTTCAAAAATATTTGTATATCCTAACCAAAATTCATCTTTTGATAGGGTTTTTTATTTTAAAAGATCAAACTCAACCTTCATTAAATTAATCTAATTTTTTTAACTTGATAGAAGAAAAAACATTTTACTAATAAAATAAAATAACATATCAATTTTAAATTTAATTTAGAATACTTAATAATATTTTGTCCAAATGTGTTAAAAGTTAAATAATTTTAGATACAATAAATTTATAGAATTTAAAAAGTTGGAATACAAAAAGTTTTCCTACAACATAAAATTAATTTTTTTTCTTTAATTATCGATACTAATAAAGGTATAGGATTTAATTTTTTTTTCTTTAATTATCGATAGTAATAAATGTATAGGATTTAAAGGGTTAGAATGCAAGAAGTTTTCTACCCCATAAAATTAATTTTTTCTTTAATTGTAATTCATAGTAGAATTTGAAGAGTTTTAGAATTTCAAAAGCTTTTGTAACTTTTTATTCCCTACCGCTATAAAAATAGGCTTTCCTCTACCATTTTTTCCACAACACTAAAATATCTCTAGATGTTGATGACATATTCATTAAGTTGCGAAAGATACACATGTCAAATCTATATATCTCGAATATTAAGCTAGTTTTGCGGCTGTTTTACAATCTATATCTATACTATATTAAAAATGAGGAATGTAGGAAAAATATTTTTGGACACTTTTGTCTCTTACTAAATTTACTAATTTACAAACTATGCCATTAATACATTATGTATAAATTAATTATTAATTATTAATTATTAATACAAATAAATTTATAGAATTTAAAAGGTTAGAATGCAAAAAGTTTTCCTACAATATAAAATTAATTTTTTTTCTTTAATTATGAATACTAATAAATGTATAGGATTTAAAATGTTAGAATGCAAAAAGTTTTCCTACAACATAAAATTAATTTTTTCTTTAATTGTAATTCATACTAGAATTTAATTTCAAAAGATTTTGTAACTTTTTATTCTCTAGGTTTATTCCACCATTTTTTCCAGGACACTTTTCACTACTTTACTTTTAGTTTTCTGATAAAAACACCTCTCAAAGATTATTCAATCTCGAAAGCATCTCAAGATGTTAAGTTTCAAAGGATGCACGTGTCAAATCTATATATCTCGAATACCAGGCTTGCAACGTTACCGTTTTACAATTTTATGAGGTTGGATGTACCTATGAGTGTATAGTTGGGATTTGATTTTTTTTGTTACTATTTTATTCTCTTATTATGAAAAAGAGTTCGTTCTCGTTGCTTTACTCACAATATGAGTCCGGTTCTACTTTGTCTATTTTTATTCTCTCTCATTTCCTTCATTTTTTCAGTATCCATAAACTCAAAAGCAATTTACGATGGTGTGTGCAAAGAAATATGATACATGAGTCAGTCTATGAATTATAGACTTCAGATGTTACAATTTGATTTTGAAGCTAAGTATGTTTATCTTGCAATAATAAGATACTAATCTTAAGTATGTTTATCCTGGTAAAATCGGTAGACGCTATGAATTTAGTTGGATTAAGCCTTGATATGGAAACAAAGTGATAATTTTAAAATTCATAGAAAACTTGAAATGAAAAACAGACAAAATATTGGGCCAAATCCTTAATGGAAAACAATGTGTATATATATATATGTTTATTTATTTATTTATAAAGTTTGAATAGATACACATTTTAATTTTTTTTCTTTGTTTATTATTGTTTTTTTACCATTAGTGATTTTTTATTATAAAATTAATTAAGTTAAAATTACTTCGAGCAATGCACGTGTAGCACACTGTATACATAATAGCACACTATATACATAAAAGTGGTTGGAGAGAAACTTTCTCTCCCCATTTTGTCATTTTAATTTAAACATTTTCACTCCTACTTTGATGGCAATGTCATTCATCTCTTTCTTAACTCTTGAAATCTCCACCCTCTTTCCCTCAATGGTAATTTTAAACAAGTGTTGAATAACATATAGACAAGTGTTGATGTCAATATCATTGATCTAATGGACACATATTTTCAACTAAGAAAATTCTAATTTACAACGACCAAGGAGAGGTATAGATGTTTAACCATTTGAGTTATGTTTAAAGTTAAAAATAAATAAATAAATAAAAACAAAATAAAATCTATTTATTGTAAAGTTAATTTGAATGCAAAATTTAAGGTTAACCTAAAATGTTTAAAAAAAATTTTTGGAAAGGTAAAATGTTTGAAAATTATGCTACTATAACAGATTGGAAAAAATATATTTTTGGTTTCTAAGATTTGGAGTATGTTTCAATTTGGTCATAAAATTTGAAATGGATATCTATTTGGTACAGAAGTTTCAAAATAGACACTTGAAAAGTTGTTCAACATTCTTTTTTACAGCTAATTAACTTGAAAAGTTGTTCAACATTATTTGACAGCTAATTAACCTTGTGAGTACCCACTCAAAATAGGAAGGGCACACTACAAAGAAAGAAAGAGCTTCATCGCTCCTTCACCTTGTAAACTCGGTAAAACGATTTCGTCTCTCAGAAACAGTTCACCACTTCACTGGAAGTTGGACGATAATAGCTCCTCTGCATTTGAAAGCGTGCTACCTTCCTAGACAGCCAACGCTAAGCAATATAAGCTATCTCTCACAATTCCCAAATTAATTGTCCTTAATGGAAAAATGTCGTTAAGTAACTCAACTTTTCTAACTTCTATTTTTAAATTAGTTGTAAAGAAAATTACTTTTCACATAATTTTTCTAATGTAACATTTTATTTCTTCCTCCATTCTTTTTCTCTCTCATTTCTCTCCATCTTCTTGTCACTGCTGCGGTTACACATTGTATCATTTGTATTCAATGTGTTTAGTGGTAGATTTGAAAATTGAATCACAATTTTAAGAAAAATATTCAACATGTATTTAGCAATATATTTGTAAATGAAGAGTAATTACCAACTAAATATTTAATTTAATCTAAAATAATATTAGATCATATTATAAATTTTATATATTATTATTTTATAATGTTATATAATTCATAATAGCTAATATTCCTTTCCTTAACAGTCTCGTTGAAGAAATTGTCGAACTGCCCAATAATGGCGTCCACCCCACTCCTTAACGACTCAAACCACTCTTCGACCTCTTAATCTTCTCTTCATTTTCAACTTCTTCACCCCCACCCTCCATCAAACTCCTCTCCAACTCGACTTTCAAGTCATCCATGGCAGCCTTCGCTTCCCAAAACTCGAACAGCAAGATTCCACCAAACTACCCATTTACTCCATCGGTAGCGAGAAGATGAGGAGAACAAGAAAACGAGACAGTAAAATTGTTAAAAATTTAATATTTTTCTTATGAAGTCATTTAAAATAGTAAGTTAGAAAAGTCCAATCACCAATTTATTGCCATCAGTTTTTTATTAAGTCCATTAGCAGTAAAAAATGCTCAAGAATCAAAATGATTCAAACTTTTAAAAACTAAAATGTATTTTAAAATCTTAGAGACAAACAGGGACATGAATGAATTGTTAAAATTGATCGATGAGTAAGTTAAGTTAATCGATGATGCATATTGATTTTTCCAGTAGAACATATGAAGTAAAGATTCAAATTCATGACCATTCCGAGTCACGACCTTTTGCAAACTTATACATACTACTGCCTATGTGTGTGGCCTCTGCTAGCTTTGAGGAAATGGGAGTAACCCAGGGAAACAAAAATCTCGGCTTCATCTTTCTTCCCTACCTAAAAATATTAGATTACATTTAGAAAGAAGCCTAGCTATTTCCATTGTTTAACTTTAACACCCAAAAGCTCTCTTTGACTTTGATTTCCCATTTTATTTTTTTTGGGAACTGTCACTCTCAGTTTCATCTTGCATCTCAAAACCCATATCTGCACATTATGAGTACTTAATGCTTGAAGGATGCAGAACAGAACCAAGTCCTTTGTGAAAGCTCTTCTGAACGCTGAGAATTGTTATGTACCGATATATCATCTAATTTTCGAACTGGGTTCAAGTAGTTTCTTCCATTGGTTCTCCATCGGCAGGCTCTCCGACTTCCTGTTCCTCCATGCCTTCGGCCTCTTTGCCTTACTTTGGTTGAGTTTGAGGCGGAGGAAACACCTGCTCCACCATCTCTGTAAGCTCTTGAATTCCATCATCTCCCATGCGAACATCACTGTCCTCTATAATCTAAAAACAAAAGTAATGAATCACAGTTAATGTTACACCTTAATGGTTTTGGATAAGAAAATACGTCATTCAGCAAAGAAAAGAACAAAAAGAACAGCTTAAGGGCGGGGATGAACCCCCAAAAGAATGGCTCTCCAATCCTACATATCCATATAGAGAGGTCACAAAAGAATTTTCTATTTTCATGGCACCACCAAGAGACAAAGGTATGTACACTGTTACGGAACGAATCAAAAGATGACGACTTACCTTCAAATGAGATCTTTTTCAAGCCAAAGATTCCACAAAATTTCTCTCGAAGCACAGTTCCATAAACGGAAGGCCTTGGTCAGAGAGGCAAGGCACAGAGTACATATCTCGTACTCTAAAATGCCTACCGTTCCAATCATTTTTTACAACCAAGATGTACAAGGAGTACATATGCTTCAGAACAACCCCTTTCTCATCGCCCATACATCGACCATGTCAAAGTCCAATGTGTGTGAGTCAACAGAGGAGGAGGTGTATTCTTGTTGGTGATGAAACTGCTAAGTCTGCTTTTTTTGAAGCTGATGAAAACTGCCCCAAGCTGAAAGCCAAACTAATAAACATTATTTGAAAGGAATACGCCCTCCCCTAATTTCGTAGTATCCAGCTTCTGCACTAGCCTCAACCGTCTACCTCTATGCCAAAAAAGCCTCTCCGAAAGCCCAAGTCTCATAGCTTTAAGTTTAACTTATTAAGATGACTACAGTTGAACCTTAATATTTTTTTTTAATAAGAAATCACGTTTTCACTTAGAAAAATGAAAAGAACAAGAAGAGCATACAAAAAAAACAGCCCTACGAGCGAAAATAGCCCAATCCAAAAGAATACCACCTAGCTGATAATTACAAAACGCCTTAGAGACCGAACCCCACAAAGAAGTACTAAACCTAATAAGATCCCAAACAGAGTCCACAAATTTTTCCACCCCTGAAAATTCTAGTGTTCCTCTCCAGCCAAATACCCAAGTTGAACCTCAACAACAATTTATGACATCCACTCCACCAAGTTCTTAATAACCAGACAAATGTGCTCCATACCTAGAGAATTTAGGGCTTTTGGAATGTCAACAAAAAAGGGGAAATGCCACAAAGACTACATAATTCTATTACAAAACAATAAAACTGCAAATTAACATTTGATATTTGACTTCCTATATCATGTAAACACTCTTCTAAAAATCTAAAGGCACCAATGAAAAACAAATGGCCTCATCCACATGGGAAAAGGAAATATGAGTTTAGAACAGAGATCACACACAAAATATAAACATGGTGGAACAGCATAGAATTAATATGTAAAATAAACGAAGAAAATAAAGTGAAGAATTACTGTCATGGAAGGGAGAAAGAAAGGGGGAAAATACCGGAAATATCTCAACCGGAGTAATTGGCCGCAAGTTAATGATATTGAGAATTTCAGCTTTCGCGAGATCATACTTTTTGGACTTGTCAACAAACTCAATGATAGATTCTCTCGTCATAATTTTCACTAGAGTCTCTAACTCTTTCAAACTTTTTTCAATTTCTTCTTATTCCTCCCCGCCTTAATCTTTCGAGTCACATCGATCCTGAAAATTTTTATTCATGGTCTCGACACTTCTCTAAAGAACTAGCGTTCGACCACCCTGACCATTTTTATTCAACACCTCGAACCACATCGACCCTTGACCATTCAAATCCAAGATCCTAATATTTGCCTCTCAGCTAAAGTCATCGCATCTACCCTCACCCTTTTTATTTGAGACATTGACACTCATCTTATCCAAGACTGACGTATTGACCTCCGTCCATTTTTACTCGAGATCTCGATACCCAATAGTTATGTATTGGCCCTTACTATTTCACCCAAGGTCCTGCTCACCCATCAATTTTTTCAATATCATAACTCACATCTCAAACCCCCACAACCAATGACAATTTATACCTTAGGTCCCAATAGTGCCCCTTCCAGCTAGACTCAAAGCCTCAACCATTGACCATTTGAACCCGAGACCTTAATACCCAATAGTGATAAATCGACCTAGACCCTAATATTCACCCATTTACTTCATAACAGCTCACATATGCACCCTATAATATGTTTTCTAAGTCATGAAAATGCACCATTTATCTCTCAATAATCCAACATGCTACATAACCCACAAAAGCAAATACTATTAAACAAGTTCATTTCAATATACTAAACCATGACCATGCCATTATGCTTCATATTAAACATAATCAATCAATGCTTTTACCCAAACATCAAGCATTAATCATTGAACAATATCCATTAGATCTACTAGCAATTATAATAAGCCAGAACAGAATTTGGCTGTAAATTGATTGTTGGGTACCAAATGGGTTTGTTTTATTTTATTTATAACTATACAGTAATACACATCACAGAAAACTACTGTTTATTTTCTCTTATTTTTATTAAAAAAGAATTATTTTCAAAACTTCATATATTTTCTTCTAAAACTTTGTTTATTTTTATTTTTCTTTTTCTTTTACTTTTTAAAAAACAATTCCATTGATGAATTAAATTACAAAAGTGGGCGAAAATTATATATTTTTTTTATTTAAAACTTTTATTTGGCAGATTTAATTTAAGATGGTTTTTAGAAATTGCACAGGAGCTGAAACTCCACGAAAACATACTATTTGAGAATTTTCGGGAGCCAGAACTCCATGAAAGCACATTATTTTAGGATTTTCGTGTAGTTAAAAGCACATTGCTCCACCCTCTTTTATTCATCATTTTATTTTAAAATATAAAATCAAAGCATATAGGATTACTTCCAAAATTACCGACGAATTTTAAACCTCAAATATCCACAAAATTTTAGAATTATAAACTTTAAATACCCACCACATTCCATAAACATAGGCTCATTACAATCCAATAATCTCCAAATTTCAACAAATATAAAGTCATAAAAATAATCTAGGAATCCTAAAATTCCAGCCAAAAAAAAAACTCATAAGAAGAATCCAAAAATCCACAAATTTTAACGCAACATAATCTCCGGATAATACCCAAATTTCATAAAAATATACACTTACAAAACAGTCCAATAATTTTTAATTTTCAGCCAACATGAGCAGTCCAGAAATCCTCAAATTTCAGCAAGCAATCCACTCAGAAAAACATACACTTACAAAACGCTGTTCGTAGATGGTCGTTGGCTATTCGTCGTCGTTGTCGCCGGCGTGGGTGTCGCCGGACTGAGTCTCAATCGCCGTCGGGTTTGCTGGATTGGGTGGATGTTGCGCCGCCGAGGAGAGGAGAGGAGATTGGCGTAATGAGTAACGAGAAGAGAGAGTGGCCAGTGGGGCAGTTGGTAACATGAGGGAAAGTGAATTAAAAATTAAAACAAGAAAATTTTATTAAGTGAAAATTATTAACCAATTTTCTTCCCTCTTTTCTTCTTTGATGAACCCCTTCGAATCTAAAGAATCTTTCGTGATTTCCCTTAAAAAAATAAATAAATAAAATCCTCCATGATTTAATAGATCTACAACTAATGAGTTTAGGAATAGCATAAGTAGAGAGATCTGATTCTATTTTATTTTATTTTTATATCTTAATTTAATTTATTTTTTATTTCTTAATTATTATTTTTTTAAAGGAAAAATTAAAGTTTACTTTATTATTTATTATTATTTTTAAGGTAAAGTTTAATTAATTTAAAGAAAAGTAGATTTTATTTTTAAAGAATTTGATTTATTATTTTTATATATAAAAAAAGATTTATTTTCTTAAATAAAAATATTTTGTGTTTTATTTTCTGATCAAAGTCCAGTACCGTGACACTCCCTCTCTTCTCTAATTTTTTTTGACCTGTTGTACTTTTTGTATTTAAGAGAGGCAGATAACACAAAGCACAAAACAGAGAGCAGAGCAAAGAACAGAAAATAGAGGGAAGAAGTGTGAAAGCAAATATTTCTTTTTCCTGGTCTCATTAAGAAAACACTTTCTCTCTCATGTTTTACCATTGAAACCTAGCTCCCCTTCTTCATCTCAATCTATCTCTAAAAATCAACCACCACTACCCATTTGTCTTCCTCATTTTCACTCTCAATCGACGAGTAAACCCACATATATTTTCTATATAGGTTACTTACTTGTTTTCTCTATTGGAATTTCAAAGTTTTTGGAACATTTTACACGAAATTTTCAGGTTTATTTTGCACGTTTTTTTCTCTGCAAAAAAATTGAGGTTTTGTGGGTTTTTTTACCTATTTATTGCAGATTCTAAGGGAGTTGCACGACCAATTCTCAAACTTATTTATCTAAAGAAATTGAATCATTTTTTCTACTTTCAACATCCCTAAACCGTTACGACAGTTTATTAACTGCTGGAACTCTATAATAACCACTACAATTGTTTATATTATAGCAACACTTTAGGATCATATAGCAACACTTTTTTAGACCATTTAGTAGCATTTCGCAGACGGCTGGTACCCTGCAGCGGTTCTAGAGCACAACGAGCATTAGATATCCACTGCAATAGTTGCTTGTTTGCCGTGGTTTTTGACCTTTGTTGTAGCAATTTGTCGATCGCTGCTACTTTGCAACAATTTATAGCAACATTAGAAGCATTTTTTAAATGTTGCAATAGTTGTGGTGACCTATACTATGTTGCAACACTTTCTAGTCACAAATCTTTAAAATCTGATGCAAAAGTTTATTCAAGTATACTGCAACAATTTTGTTTATTGCAACACTTTTTTTAGAACATGATTTGAATATGTAGGAGATTCTCCTGCATATTCAAATAAGAACATTTTGGAATGAATTTCAATAATTTATTTTGATAATTTGTCTTTCTTTAAACAATTTTTTTTTCTTGTTTTGAACAATTAGCTAAAATAGACTATTGTAGTATCTAAACCAATATCTTCGACAATATTGAATATCAAAACATTGAAGTACAGGAATAATTAAGAAAGTTATAAATTGAAATAAGTAAAGTTGCAAATCAAATATAATAAAATTCTATCAAGTATCAAATGAGCTTGTACTAAATATACCCCACATCATTAAATAAATGAAAGCAAACTATTTGTCACCAATAAGTCTTTTAAGTTTAAATTATGCTAAAGAGACTCATGCGAACTTGTCCTTGGTATGTTGTTTCCTGATGCATTGGCTCCTTGGTCCTGTGCACAAATTAAAATAAAGAATTAAAATGACATCAAGAATATTTAAATTATAATACTATAATATACTAATAGTACTATAATATACCTATTGTGAACCACCTTTCAAAAATGTCCACTGGTACTAGCAACTTGTACAAAATTATTTTCTTCCAAGAGTGAAAGCATCGTTTTCCTATCAGAACGCATACCTGCCACTTCTGACTCTAATTTAGTCAATCTAGATTCTCCTGCTTTATGGTATTCTGTACCATCCTCAGAAATGATCTCAACCCCAACAAATTGATCAAATGTTGTCTTAAATAGCTCAGTTGGAGTAGGTCCTAATCTCATTGCACGAACACGTCCTGAACGTTCTTTACCCATGACTTGCTCAAATGCATCTGAGTTATTTCCATTTTCATTCATATATTCTTGCAAATTCTCATACGAAGCAATACATTGAAATCAATAACATATAAAGTTAAAAAAACATGAAATTTAACATTCGCCTTACCGCAAGTCGAGCAGTTTCTTCATCTATATAACTACCATCTTTTCGTTTATGAGCTGCTAGAAAGACTTCTACTCTAGTGGGATTTCTTCCAAGTTCTTCTATCTATTACCGTTATACATAACATATTAACATATTAATATGGTTGTTTATGCAAGGATATGCACAACAGTGTGTTCCCGATTGTAGCTCGAACTCGGCCTCCGGGCCGACCTGAACACTTGGGCGGACCTGCACAAAAAGGTGAGCACTCCGACGATCAAGTCAGTATAGGTCGGATTCCAAGTTTAGTTTGAGGCCAGAAATCGTCGTACCTGATCGGGGAGTGAGGTCCTCTACTTATGGGTGGTAGTCCTGCTAATCTCGCGACGGTTACATTCGGTAATCTCGGGACCGTCGGTTACACCCGGTANGAGTGAGGTCCTCTACTTATGGGTGGTAGTCCTGCTAATCTCGCGACGGTTACATTCGGTAATCTCGGGACCGTCGGTTACACCCGGTAATCTCGGGACCGACGGTTACGCCCGATAATCACGCCGCAGACAGTTGCTCACATCAGCCCCTACCGAGCTCCCCGGTAGGTCAGAGCTGGGCCAGGTTCACCTCGGCCCTCATACTTAGCATTTGTCGACGTTAGTGGCGGCCATCTCGGCTATCCGAGCTGGGCATGACTCATGAGCCATCTTGGAGCACCAATAGGGGTCCTCCACGTGTCCAGGGTATTCCCTTCCCCAAACAGAGATGATTAATCTAAATATCAAAGTATGTAATTAATATTCAAATATAGGAACGATGAACTAAAAAGAATTGAGAAAATAGTTAAATAAAAAGCAGAATCAACAAATATGATATAAGAACCGATATAAGAACCTTCTATTCACAGTCATGGTTATAAATTGTAAGAGTTAAGTAGCATTAGAAACTTTGTCTAAAAACTAAACCAAATGTCAAAACCAATAGATCTCAGCATTGCATTTTTGTACTATCAAACAAAAACATAAATTTAGTATCATCACCATTATAATGTATAACACATTAAACTAACTATTAAGATGGATATGAGTAAAGAAAAAAAAACATCAATGCACTACAGATATACATTACAGAGGTAAATTACTTAAATGCACTAGAGATGTACTTGTACTTAGCCTATATGTATGGCTCATTCTATTCAATAATACAGAGCAGTTTATTTACTCTAACATATTCAATATACTTCAACAATCCGACAACTAAAAAAATCCCAACAGTCATTGCACAACTAAAAAAAATCCCAACATACATTGCAATTGTGTTAGATTCATGTTTGTTGGGATACAAGTTTTGGAGCTGAAACCCACCACTACTCCTTATAAAGCAGGTTGCTTTCACCATTTTAATTTACAAAATTACAAATTACAAACACACAAAACACAAATTACAGAGACATGAAACACAAAACAAATACATGTTTAGAACAATTTCAGCAGAAAAGGAAAAAAAAAAAAGGAGGAGAAAAACAGGGGCATTATGGGTACGCACACATTTAAACAGAGGCTCTTCTTGTGACTGTTAGGCGAACACGAACATGAACGATGAACAAAGGTCGGTGGCAATTGGCGAGCGAAATAGAGAACAATAGAGATTGATGAAGTGCTGACGAACGGTGAAGTGAAAAAAGACGGAACACTCGAAGGAAGTAGTGATTGGCAAGCGAAACAACGAACAAAAGTCAGCAGCAATTGGCGAAGGGGTGACTCTGAAACGACGCGAAGGGAAATAGCATGAAAGACCTCTCCTCAAAAGAGTGGGCTCACTAAAAAATTAGACCTAAAAAAATTAATTCATTTGTAATTTCTGTAAATTGGAATCTTAAAATTAAAATTATAATATTAATTAAATTATATTAAAATTTTTAAAAAATTTTGAAAAATTTGGTTTCTTTTAACTCTTTTAATCTGGGTATATTACATTTTTAAATTAAATAATCAATTTAGTCCATAATTTAGGTTTAATTTTAATTGTTGGTCATAAAATTTCATAACTTTCTGATATTAATTTTACTTTGATTCATATATATAAATTTTAAAGGTTCAATTTGTTATTTGGTCAAATTTCACAAATAATTTGTATCCATATAATATGAATACTAAGCCTAGACCAGATATTAAAAGTAAATGTGCCCACTAAATCAATTTAAATCTATTAATTACTTGTTATTCGTTTTATTAATTTTCAAAGTAGAAAGTGGAGTAAAAAAAAATAATAAAATTGACAACATTATATTGATTTTTAAAACTTTAGTATGATGTTAAATTTTTAAAGTACTTCCCTTGATGGTAGTATCTTTATCTAAGACGACTATGGTTTAATTTAATAAAATTTCAAATTTAAAGGTAAAAATTGACACATACCTTGTCAAATTTAGAGGTAAAATTTTTAATTTTTAATTTTTAACTTATTAACTAGATTATATCACTTGGATGGAATAAATTATATTTAGTGGACATTACATATATATACTATTAAAAATTTATATAAATAAAGTTAAATTATTTCTTACCGCGGTTAAAAATGTTATGTTGGGGTTGCAAAAATCCTTATAACGGTCGCATAAATCACTATAAAATAAATGGTGTCATACACTCCCGTGCAACGATTAATAAGAATGATACAACTATAACATTGTGGTTGCATTATACTATTGCGACGGTGGTACATTTGTTGTGAGTTAATTGTTGCAATAAACTCTCCTATAACATTTAATAAAATTGATGCAAAATAACCCTAACAATTGCATTAATCTTTTGTAACGATTTTAGAACTGCAACAAGTAAATGCAACAAGTAAATGCTGCTATACAATCTCTACATCAATTAATAAAAATACTATTGTATAAATGTTGCAATTCTATTCAACTATGGCAACAATTTCCAATAATGCTACAAATATTATGTTGCAATATATGGTCATGCAGCGCTCAATTAAAACGTTGCAACTTTATCGCTGCTATATACACAATTGCAGGGGTTTATCGAAATGTTGCAATCGAACTGCTGCAATTGAATAAATGCTTGCAACAATAGTGAAACCTCTACAATTTTTTTGTTGCGAAAGACCAATTTTCCTGTAGTGGTTCATGAAGCAGTTTAATCAAGCAAGATGTATAATATTAATGAATTAACTTTGACAGTTCTCTAAACTTACACATAATATACCTCTAGAAAAGAATCCCCAACTAAATCTCATATGGTTGAGAAATCATTTTGATGCATATATCTTCTATCAAGTGGAAGAAAAAGAAAAAAAAAATTTAAAAACTAAAAAGAGTAGGCATATTTCCTCCCATGTCGACAATTTTTTTTATTTATTCTTTGCTAAGTATTTGCTAATAAGAATGATGAAAGTATAGACAAAGAATAATATCTTTTCAAAATAATGGAAAGATTTTTTGCTCTCAATCGTATTCCTTAAATCATGCATTCACATACTTGCATCAATATTCTTCAAAAAATAAATGGTTTTCATATCATGGTTAAATTATGAAAATTTTAAATATCATGCATACATGTTACATCCATTTAGCTCTAGCATGAATATGCATTGTCATTCATGGGTCACTGATTATTGTCTGAGCCAAGGCATAATTTTGCATATCTATTGCATTCTCCCAATATTGTCATGCACATGCATTTAGAGTCAAATACATAGGTTAAGCCAAAATAGAGCATATACTCGTAAGTTGTTGTTTGCATCGTCAAACCTCAAATGACAAAAACATTAAAGACAAAAGAAGAAGAACAAAAAAACATCTTTGTTTCTAACTCATCATTGATGAAACTGGGGCAATAGAACATATTTGGAAATGTATGCATCTAGTTTTGACAAATTATTTGCATGACACATTGCATGAACACTTAGGTTTGTGTTGGTTTTATCATATTGCGTCAAGTGCACATCTCATGCATTTAGACAGGTTAAGAAGAATTTCTAAACCCTACACTTAGGTAAAGAACTCCCTAATAAATAAAGTCACTTCAAATTTTTATCGAAATTGCAACCATATTTTCTGGTTAAATGAAACCCGATCCAAGATCGAGCTTGAAACACCTCGTCAGAGATAGGTACTTTAACCACTTGAGCTATGTTCGATTTGGCATTTCATTGCATTTGAATTGAAAGAACATAAAACGTTAAACTGCGACATGAAATGAACAACAACATTGTAATAATATAATATGGATTCAAAATAAAATGTAAAATAGCCTTCTCGAACAATCAGCATCTACTTTTTTTCCATTACTTTTGGACGCTCGTTCTTCTCTTGGATTTCAATTGACTTTTCTCTTCTTTATCTTGGTCACGTTTATGTTTTTTGCAAGCCAATGAACCAACAATGCAAATTTCTTGAACAATGATTTGTTTTCGTGCATGATCACTTTCTCCAACTTTGTCCATCTTAACAAAAAAGTAGTATTTCTTATCTTCTGCAACTACCAAATTTTGATAATACTTACATTTTCTTTTTTGGTATCCTCCAAAATAGAGATTTGAATTAGTTTTTTTTTTTTTTAAGAAATAATAAGTTTCAACTTAAACAAATACCTTCAAATCATTGAAATACTCTGTTGCATTGCATTCAACTATGCAATCAACAGTATAAAAACTAGTTATGTAGCCCTCTTCATCACCATCAGATACAAGTGAGACCTTCATCATGATTAGATACAAACATTGTTAACATAAATTTTCTTATAAGAGTCGAATTCTCATTTTGACATTGTACAGTGAGCTATTGGGTTGTAGTTTACTGGATATAATATCTCATCGCATGAATTGCATTTCTCAACCCATGGATAATATTTGTTATGTATCTTTACTATTTTTCCAGTAAAAGAACAATATAGATCACATACTTTTCCTTTGATAACATCATCCATGCTTATTTTTTTTGCTTCCATCATTTTCCTGGATGGATATATAAAAGATCTCTCAATTTTTAATATTCCGAAAGAGTATGGATTCTAAAATTCATTGTCTTAAAATATTAAATTAAAAATAATATATTTTAAATGTACATAAATAAATGGAATTATAACTCCACTAAAGCATTAATAATTTTTTAGTCTCAGTTTCTTTCAACAGTAGATTTATGGCAACTACACTAATATTTGTTGACGATATGCTAATCTCACCTGTAATTTTAAGTTTTAGTTTTTAGTTTATATATTTATGTTTACAACAATGAATTGTTTTAAAAATAAATCAGTACCTTCGAATTGGTTAGGTTTGACATTTGTGATTAGAATCACATTTTGTGTCTTGCTATTTTCTTCTAGATATTGTCTTTCATTTTCTGCCAAATCGTCCCACAATGTATTTAAACCCTAGGAGTAAGAAAAGATTAGGTAAATAGTATGTGTTTATGCAGGAATTTGCACAACGGTTCTTCACGAATCGAGCTCGAACCCGGTCTCCGGTTACGACCTGAACACTAGAGTGGACCTGCACAAGAGGGTAAGCACTCCGACGCTCAAGTCAGTATAGATCGGACTCCTTATTTAGTTCGAGGTGAGATTCAATACCTGAGCGTGAAAATGAAGCCCTCCATTTATAGGTGACGGATCCGACAGCACACACGACCGGCGGTTACATGTCTTTTCTCATGTTGGACCTGTCGGGTTCTGAGCAGGTCGGACCCCAGTCAGGTCGAACTTTGGTGCCCATACTTCATCTTTTAAGGGGCAAACCCGGTCACCTCGGTGGGGCCGAGGTGGACCTAAGCAATCCTTTTTATCTAATTTCTTCAAACACGAATAAGGGTCTTCCACGTGTCCCGGGTACGTTTACCCCCAAACATTGGCCCCCTCTCTGTTAGGTTCGATCTTGACCTGACAGATAAGTTCATTCGAATCTATTTTGTACACGTGGTGACTTTCTATTCGTAGAGGGAATATGACCATTGCGGAATACGTTTCGACCTGCCAGGTTGTCGGAGCACTCAAGCGTTTCGCCGTTGCGTATCCCGAGAAGATCCCAGCCGCTCGTTGATTACACATGTATGGCGCAGAGGTTTTTCCGATCAGCTATAAATAGTCCCGAAACTTCAGGTCAAACCTTACGTTTCCTGAATTTCTGGAGTTCGATCTGAAAGCAGTTCGAACCCTTCCTGTAAGTCAATCGCTTTTCCTTGCTTTTACTCTTCTTTTAGACATGGTAGTTTTCTTATTTTCCCCCTCCAGTAGTGATAGTCTGGGTAGTTTAGGTCGGACAATAAGTAGTTCGCCCCCCAAAACCAAGTGACTCTGGGGAGGTCTTAGCTCGTAGGTTAGAGTCCGAGCTAGAAGAGATAGAGAACTTTAGGTTCTCGGATGACGGAGAGGACAGCAATACCTCCACCTCGGGCCAGGGTCTGGAGTACCCTTCTAGGATGCCCGAGCATTATCTTGGACCCCTTCGCAGGGGGTTTAACATTTCGAATGACATTCTCCTTAGGATTCCGGAGGAAGGGGAAAGAGCTGACAATCCCCCAGAGGGATGGGTCACTCTTTATCTCAAAATGTTTGAGTACGGCCTCAGGCTTCCCCTTCATCCTTTCGCCCAGGAGTTCTTAAATCGAACTGGACTAGCTCCTGCTCAAGTGGCCCCCAATGGGTGGGGTGTCATTTTTGCTTTAGCCATTCTTTTTTGGTTGCGAGCTCGGGATGAGGACGAGGCCGAGCTGCTAAGTGTTGATCAGCTCCTTGGGTGTTTTGAGGCTAAGAGGATAGCCAAAAAACCTGGTCGGTACTATATGTGTGCGATGAAGGGCGCATGTGGCATAGTCAAGGGGCCGACCTCTATCAAGGGATGGATAGGAAAGTGGTTCTTTGCCTCGGGTGAGTGGCTGGCAAAGGACGAGTCAGGTCGTCCCTTCTTTGACGTACCTGCTAGGTTTGGGAACCTAGGTATGAAGTCTTTCTTGTTTTATTTTTTCTTTCAGCTTCTTGATATTCGCATCTAACTCGAACTTTTTGTTTACTTTGGGCAGTATCGATCAAGCCGATTCTCGAGCTCGATCAAGCTACTTTCGACACCCTCAAGTTCTACAAGGAGAACTTCCCCAAGGGCAGGAAGATCGGAACCTTGGTCACCAACAAGCTTCTCTTGGAGTCGGGGCTTCTTGACTACAACCCTCTAGTTCGGCCAATCGAAGCTTCAAGGCCGAACTCTGAACTCGGTAAGTCGTGCTCGACCTAGGTCTTAATTTCATCTTTCCTTTGATCCCTAATTTTATGTTTGTTTATTTTGCAGCAATGATGTGTGGATTCACTGAGAGTGTGAAGCGCAAGTCCAAGGGCCGTGCTCACGCCCTCAAGACTGTGGTGGGGACTGAACCGGTGACGCCTACGGTGCCACGGACTGAGGCTCAGGGTAACTCTGGGCCTTCTTCTGCAGTCCCCACCCCTGTGATCGAACTAGACTTGTCTGGGGGTCGATCTGAAGAGAAGCGTCCGAGGGAAGAGTCCGAGGCGCTTGACGTATCTCCCCTGAACGAGGTGAGGGGAGAGTCGCCTTTGAGGAGAAGAAGAAAGAAGAAGAAGGCCTCCTCCTCCTCAGAAGCTGGGGCTCGTGGGATTCTGCCTACGAGCCATGCTAATTTGGTGGATGACCCCGAAGCTCGGATGGGGGGGACATCCGATGTGCGAACGCGGTTCAGGATGGAACCGTCAAGCTCCGGGGTGAAGGACCAGGTATCCCGCATCTCGACCACGTGCTTGGACCTCTGTCTGAGGAGAGCATCCAAGTTCGTGAGTGATCCTGGGTCCGTACTGCAGAGGACCATTGACAACGCTGCCGAGGTAAGATCTGTTTTGCATCAACTATTATTATTATTTTTTCTTTTCTCGATTCACAGCTTGATCTAACCATTGTGTTCCTTGTCTTTCGCAGGCGTTTGTCGCTTCCATTCATTCAGCTATTATGGTCAAGGCTGAGCTGGATGGAAGGGAGGCTTTGGCAGCAAAGGAGAGGGAGAACTCTGAGGCTGCCTTAGAGGCTGCCACCACGCTGAAGGGCGAGCTGCTAAAGGCCCAAGGCGAGGTGGGTATCTTAAGGGCCGAGGTGGATGCCAAGGCCGAGCTTTTGAAGAAGGAAGGTAAAAAGCACAAGGCCCATCTCCGAGCAGCCCATGCGATTACCAAGGGACTCGAGAAGGAGAAATTCCAACTCTTGAAGGAGAAGGACGATCTCGCTCAGGTCCTTGAGGAGAAGGATACCTCAATTGGGCGCCTCACAGCCGAGCTTAAAGACCTGAAGGAGCGCCTAACCAATGGATCTCTGCTGGAGGAGTCGTTCAGGCAACACCCGGACTTCGATGGGTTTGCCAAGGACTTCAGCGACGCCGGCTTCAAGTTCCTGATGAAAGGCATTACTGCCGACAT
>NW_019104506.1:561838-588843 GCF_001995035.1 Momordica charantia
TCAGGGGTCGTTAGTGCATGCGCCTCGGGCAACCCCTCCTGACGTTCCGGGTTTGACTGGCTGGTCCCATCCTTAGGTCCCCCAACCTGGGGGTCGTCCAAGTTCAGCCTCCTCTTGGCAGAGCAGTTATCATCAGAGCGTCGTGGACTCCTTTCTGGTGTCATGTTGCTTAACTGGATGCTTTAAATCGTTCCCACAGACGGCGCCAATTGTTGATGCGTGGATTTCGATCCTCCGGTTCTCTTCTTCGCACCCACTAAACTTGTTGATTCGGGATTAGTACCTGCAAAACCAAATCGAGCTAAACCGGTGTGACTCTAGTCACACGGGCTCCGATGCTTAAGTTAGCAAGAGAATAACGTAAATGTAATCAACTTTTAGATGCCCCTACCTCTAAGGCTAGATCGCTACTTATAGCCGTGAAGTTGTTCCAGAACTTTTCGTAGCTAACCCTAATTCACCGTTGCAGGGCCTGGGCGAAATCGTCGATCGAAGATGGGGGATCGTTGGCTGGGCTGTGGGCCGAGCCCCTTGTGGCCTAGTAGACTTCCCTCCGATCGTAACCTGTAGCTCGACTATCGATTCCCATTGCATAACAACCATTATGGGATTTCGTTCAAGCATATAAACAGTGAGTATGATCAGATTGCTGACCGCCTTGCTAAGGGTGCTCTTCTCTCTTCTACCTCTGCTTTTTTTCCACAGTGGTTTGAATCTCTTTCAAGCTGTAATTTGCTGTCAAATGTAGTCCAACTGGCCTTTGTTTCTTAATGAATTTCTCCTTTTATATATAAAAAAATTGTGATTAATGTGACCCGATGCAACTAGCAACAAAGACTAAATTGAAACTTTTCTTTTTTTCGTAACGATTAAATTGAAACTTTTTAAACAATAGATTCTAAATTAAAAAAATACTCAAACATGAGGAACTAAAACATATAATTAGTCATAAATTTATTTTTTTCTTCGTTTTTGAAAAATAAAATTATATTATAAAGATATAAAACTAATCTTAAATAATTTTAAAATATAATTAAGTTGAATAATACGTTACTCAATTATTCAACATTCTAAATATTAAACAAAATACACCAACATTCTAAATATTAAACAAAATACACCAATGCGGTGGTAAAATAATAGGGATACTTGGTTGGAGATATATGTTAATTATTGGTGAGTTATGTTCGCTTTCAATACTGTATTTTTAATAGATATTATATATAGATTACAGGTTATAGGTTATAAATGTACGTTGAAGGCCACCCGTTTGCTTGAACAGGCCCAAATAGAATGTCATTCAACTCTCTGTTTTGGTGTAAAATTGTTTGAAACGAAAAGGGTTTCTTAATTTAATTAGATGGTGCCCCCTGCAGTGCCCCCTGCAGTGCCCTAACCGGCGGCGGCGAGTCGCGATCCTCTCCGGCGACGGCGGGGACCCAGCAGGTTTGCTTTGATTTTGTCAGTTTAGTTAGAAATTCTTTTTGCTGTTTTGGACACTCGTAGTTAATTTGTCTGACTTCTCGACTCTATTTATAGAGTTTAATCAGTAATGTTGTGTTTAGAAACACATCCTGTTTCTCTAACTAGTAGTGAAATAGACTTTATCTTCCATTGATGATGAAAAAAATGAATGAATCTCTTGTCATTTATGCTTCACGAGTATCATTATTGATTCTCATTGTAAATCATAATTACCAAACATTACAATGGGGTAAAAGTAACCAAGGAATAAGTTTTGGAAGATTATGAAATTGACTATATATATCCTAAGGCCGATAGGAAAGTTGTCATGTTACTATTCTACTTTATGGTAACAAATGATGTGTGCAGAGAAGTGTGATCTCCTCTAAGATTAGATGTCATGAAATCAATGGAGGTTAGCCTACGTTACATTTTTTGACAATATGTTTTCCTGTTGTCCATGTCTTGAATCATTAAAATCACATGTACATCCTTGAGTCATTAGCATCACTGCCTTCAAAGTTAAAGAGTATTTAGAAATTAGTTACCCACTCATTCCAAAGAAGGATATTGAAGATAGATGCTCAATTTTTATCTTATTGGATATCGAAGTTAAAACTCTATACACCAAATCTTTCTTCTGTCAAAATTAACAGTCTTCTTCCTAGCATTAGGTGAATTAGTGAACTTACATGCCTAAAAAAGTCATTATGACTCACAATCACGATTGCTTAAAACATATAACAATTGAGGTTGAGAAACTGGACTCAACAAAATTGAGTTGCCTATTAAAACTACTTCGGGAGGCAACATCTCTTATATTAAGTTCAACTGCTGCAGAGGTACATTTATGAGTTATTTTTTATTTTACATTTAGAGATACAACCAAGTAGTTTTATTTTCAAATTTCTTACTAATTTCTTGGGAAATTTCTCTTAGTATGTTTGCTTCGAAATATAAATCTTCTGCTCAATAAAGTATATCTTTTTCAGGCTTTATAATTTTTTAGATCATCTGTTAATGAATGTGAAGTTGAGTTTTATGACAAGTTGAGACATCGGAATTTGAAGATGGATAATAAGAGGATGGAGTCATGGAGATGCCAGAATACATTATAGTTTTGCTCAAAAGGCCTCTTATCAGAATTTTAACTATGGTAGTTTCTTGATTCAAGTAACCCATTATTAATTCTTAATGTTCCTGCAAATGCAAAACTTGTTTAATGCTTTAAGAATCTAGTTTAGCGAGAAAAGTGAGATCTAATTCCAATGATCAAAGAGATCTATATTTTCATTGCATTAAATATAGAGTTTTCAGTACATTTTTGGAGTTTGTAGGTTGCTTAGACTGTGCATTATAACAATAATGTGTTCTTTGAGACAGAGAAAATTTACATTGTTTGGTGGTTTAATGCAATTCTGGGCCTAATGTTTCAATTTTTGGCATTTTGATTTCTCTTTTTTTTTTTCTTTTATATTTTTATATTTTAGTTTATTATTAATATGGAATATTGATATTAACAAACAAAATAATAAAAGTAGTAGTATATATATTACTGTTTCAATTTTTGGCATTTTGATTTCTCTTTTGTTTCTTTATATTTTTATATTTTAGTTTATTATTTATATGGAATATTGATATTTACAAACATATGCCCAAAATTGCATTAAACCATGGAACAATGTAAATTTTCTTTGTCATGTTGAAATAGCAGACTAAAATTAACTATCAAAGAACACATTGTTGTTATATTGTGCTGTTACGAACTCCAAAAATGTATTGGAAACTCTATATTTAAACTTTAATGCAATAAAAATATAGATCTCTTTTGATCATTTGGATTAGCTCCCATTTTTCTCTCCACAGCTTGATGGTGGCGGTATGCAAACAAACAAAAACTTTTAAAATAGAGCTAAACTAGGTTCCTAAAGCATTAAACCAATTTTGCATTTGCAAGAACGGTATGAATTAAAAATGCAGTTCTTGAATCAAGAAATTACAACTGTGAATGTTTTGAGAAGAGGGCTTTTGAGAAAAAACATTATGTATTTTGACATCTCCACCCTCTTCTTATCCATATTCAAATTTAGATGCCTCAACTTGTCACAAAATTCAGCTTCGTCTTCGTTAACAAATGGTATAAAAACTGATAAAGCCTGAAAAAAGAGATAATTTCTTGAGCAGAAGATTAAGAGAAATTTTACATATATATTAGTATGAAAGTTGAAAAGATAACTACCTGCAAATGTAAAATAAAAAATAACCCATAAATGTACCTCTACAGTAGTTGAACTTAATATCAGAGATGTTTCCTATCGAGATAGATTGAATAGACAACTCAATTTTGCTGCGCTCAGTTCCCCAACCTCAATTGTTCTATACTTTAAGCTATCGTGATTGTGWGTCATAATGACTTTTTTTAGGCACGTAAGTTCACTAATCCACCTGGTGCTAGGGAGAAACTGTCAATTTTGATCGAAGAAAGATTTGGTGTACAAAGTCTCAACTCCAGTACCCAAAAAGATAAAAATGGTCATCATCTTCAACATCCTCCTTTCGAATAAGTAGGTAACTAATTTCTAGATACTCTAACTTTCAGGCTATGATCGTAATTGTCTCAAAGATGTATCCTTGTAATTTTAATGATCCAGACATGAACAGCTGGTAAATGTAATGTGGGCCAAATGTTCTGTCACAACCTCTACCGATTTCATGACATCTAATCTAAGAGGAAACCACACCTCTCTGCACAGTTCAAGTGAAAAACCCACTCAACCTTAACGATTGGCACGATGACAACTTGCATGACTAGTAAGGAAATGCAAATATCTTTGTGTTGACGATGAGTTCCTCTACATCATGTGTTAATGCAGGGTAGAAGAGTAACATGAAAACTTTCCTATCTACTAGGTCGGCCTTAGGATACAAGATAGTCAATTTCCTAATATTGCAAAACCTATTCCTTAGGGAACCGAAGGTAGAATATAAAATTCTCGGAACAAACTTGCTATTCTAACATATTCATCATCATTAGAAGGTTGAGTCGTGAGTTGACAAGAATCATATTTAAAGTTCATAATAGGAAGGTAAACCCATACATCCTTCCAATTTTTGGACAGGATGCTGGTTTGAACAACAGTTTTTATGTCTACGAACGAAAGTATGTGATGGAGAATGAATTGGGAAAGTGACCTTATCCTGTCCATGCGACATTTTTTAATTAAAAAGTGGAAAAATGGTTAGAAAATACAAGCAAGGGAAGAACAAAAGTAATGAAATAGAGAGCTCTTGCATTTTCGGACCAATGGAAACAAAGAAAAGAGCCCCCCCCCCCCCCCACTCCTTACGTTTTCGGATTTCAATCGTTTCTTAGAGGAAGTCAAATCGTCGAGGTAACTGGGTAAGTTTGATTTCATTTATTTTGTACTCTTTTCAGCTTATATAGGTTAGGGTTTTGGATGATTTTGAAACTCTGTATTTTCATTGTCCCTTTGTTTGTAGTGAATGAATGGTACTCCATTTTTGTTTTAGGGTTTTAGGTTGTTGTAATAGACGTTTTCTGATGGGCAAAATGTGAAATTTGTTTGAAAATGTTTTTGTGATAGATTTGGAGTGAAATGAACACAAACGTATAACTTGGGCAAGCATTCACGCATAGCTTCACTCGTGAAATCAATTTCGTCGAAAACTTTGGGCAAAACCTGTGCGAGATTGCCAATTTTCGTTGAATCGGTTTCCCCAGGCTCAAGTTTGGCAGCGTGTTAGCTCGGGGAAGTTACTAAGGCAATAATGTGGCAACTTGCACGTATTTTTGCACAAATTATGGTGCAAAATTATAACCCATGCGAAAACTTAGGGACACCCTGCCCAAGTTTTAGCCTAGATTATTTGGTTTCTCTTTGGTGAAAACCCGTGCAGGCTGGTCCTTGTTTGTTGAACATGTCTTTTATTTGGGCACAATCTTGGCGGAGCCAAAAAGAATAGTGGCTTTGTAAATGGGGGAACTTGGACTTTTTTTTACTCAGGTTGGGGTGAAAGCTGATAACCCATGTGAACCCTAGTTTTGATTTAAGTTTTTTGACAGAATATTTGTGCATCTGTTTGTTTCTGTTAACATGTTTATATGTTGATCCAATAATATATTATCTTTTTTAATCCAGGTTAAACAAGTCAATTGGGCATAGGAATAACTAGAGGGAGGGATCTTGGGTACCATTTTCACTTACAACCTATAAGTCAGGGAACAAAAAAAGAGCACATTCGAAATCAAACAAGCAGAGAAGAAGCAGAAAAGACATAACATAACCAGGACAGGTTCCATAAACTTCTGATGAATTCCTCGAACCTAAACTTAGGCCAGATTGTGCCTAGGAATTTTGTCAGAAGGTATAAAACTCAAGCAAAGTTACTAAATTTTTCAAACTTCGCTCAAGTTTTCTACCATCAGCTGAATTCCTCGGTACAAAACTCGGATGAGATCATGCACGGGGAAGTAGACATAAGGTATAAAACTTGAGCAAAGTTGCTCAATTTTTTAAACTTCACTTGAGTTTTGTACTTCTGTTGAATTCCTCGGTCGAAACTTCGTGCAAGGTCTTGCCCGGGAAATTTTACAGAAGGTAAACTTGAGCGAAGTTCTCCAATTTTCCAAACATATGGTCCCTTAGTTTCATCCAACTTTGCCCGAGTGCATCATCAAAACTTCACCTTCAACCTTCCTCCCACCACCTCAAAATAGACCAACCAGACGCTAGAAAATCAATCAGAAATGAAACAACACCAAATAGTAAGCATTATTTCATCTATTTTTCGAAAAATTAAATCGACGCAAAACAAACCCTAAACCGAAATTTGTTAATCTATACACGAGAAAAATGGAATAGACGGAAAAATGGAACCATCGACGCAAACCCCAACCCCTCAATTGCCATAAAAATTAAATGCTAACCTTCAAAACGACGCAAAACTTACAAACTATCAAACTTACATCTAAGATTCAAACTTCAAACAATGTTTGTTGCCCAATGAAGAGAAAGTAGAGCAAGAGAGGTTTTGAGAGCGCAAAAGAGAAACGAAATGGAGTGAAGGAAAACGACAAGGAAAATGGGAGAAATTTAGGATGAGAAGACAATCGGTTCTTTTTTACCTAAGGCGCTCGCATCCCTTTCAATTCAATAAAATAATGTTTTAGTTTATCAAAAGATGTTTTAAAAACGTTGTTCATTTGAGCAGAGTGATAAAATTGTTAAAGTGATGAAATAATGTTTTAGGTTACACACTTTATATGCTCCTTGGGAGGGTGAAACTGTTAACGTGCCCTTACCAGCTGCCTTCCTTATCATTTAACCAAAAACTGGTTAACTTAGTCAAAGCTGATTAGTTAAGTAATTGGTGCTATACTATTGCAAGGCAGAGTGTATTTTTACTTTCTGTACACCATCTTGTTAGCTGCTTATTCTTTTCTCCACTCACTCTTTATTTTTAGTTTTGAGTGATTTGTTTCTTGGTTAATTCCAACACTCATAAATCTTCTCTCAGTTTTCCATTTCTCAACACAGCACAATCATATTTGAAAACATGCATTGACAAAAAGCCCACTGTTTGAAGGATAAAAACTAAATGAAATACTTGAAAATTTGAAAAGCTAATGGAAACATACTTTGTTGGCCTTTTCCTCTCGATCTTCTCCTCATAAGCACATTTTCAGAATTACCTGCAAGATGAGAGAGCTTGTTGTGGAGATGAATGATTGAAGTTTTCATGTAAAATATCAAAAACCTCATAGCCCTCTTTTCTTGAGGGAAGAGGAGGGTCAATTTTCTTCATTTCAATTTTAGGTTATTTTCGTCAATGTCTTGTCCAAGTTTGTGTGTTATAATCCCAAATAAGAATGCATATATATTGCAAAAATTTAACAATGACAGTAATAAAAAGCGAGATTGGTTAAAGGATATATATTTCTTGAATAAATTTAGTCTTGTGAGGTCCAGCATCATATATTCTTTCAGTGTTCTTATTCGGCTACTTGCTGGAAGCTTTTCTTTGAGATCTTTGAGGTTTCTTGGGTTTTTGACTTCGAAGTTGCAAAGAATGTTCAATCTTTGTTGTTTGGCCCGCGTCTTGCGTCAAAGGTGGGTCTTCTTTGGTGTAATGGAGTCAAAGCTTTGCTGTCCGATATTTGGTTCGAGAGAAATCAAAGGCTTTAAGGGGAATCGTCGAGATCCGGTTGAAGTTTTCTACCTAGCAAAGTTTAAGGCTTCTCAATGGTGTGCTCTTCCCAATGTTTTTGTTAATTACTCTCCGAGTATGATTTGTTCTAATTGGGAGGCTTTTATAACTCCCCCTTAGCTTTTGTTTTGTGTTCTGCTTCGTTTGATGCTTTCTTAACTCTTTGTTACATTCTCACTCCTTCAGGGGTTTGTATCTTTGAACAATTTTCTGTTCCTTTTCATTAAATCAATGAAAAGTTCGTTTTTTGTTAAAAAAAAAAACTCATTACTTAGTCTCTTAAATGATTATCTCCATTCCCATCCATTTTGATAATAAACCATAAACTATTGCATAAATGGTGCATTTTCTTCCTCCTATTCAGATGTATGCAGAATAATCAGAGAATTCTAAGAGGCTTTGTCGATGCTGACTATGCAGTGGATCGAGATAGAAGAAGGTCATTGACAGGCCTTGCTTTTACCTTATTTGGAAATATCATCAGTTGGGGGTCCACCCTACAATCTGTTGTTCCCCTTTCAACCACAGATCAGCTTTGTCTGAAGCCTTTAAAGAGGCAATCTGGATTAAAGACCTTGTTGAAGAGCTTGGAGAAGACCTTTCAGAACAAGTGGCCGTGTTTTTAGATAGTAAATAGTGCAGTTTTTCTATCTCGAAATCAAACTTATCATGAAAGGACCAAAGCACATAGATGTGTGTTTCCATTTTATCAAGAGATATTGTCTCAGAAGGAGAGATCAAGCTAGAAAAGGTAGCTTTTAAAGACAATGCAGCAGATGCAATTTAAAAATCTGTTCAAACTAAAACCCTTGAGAGTTGCTTAAGAACTCTCAGGGTTGGATCTGTTCTGTAAAACAGTTTATGGAGTCCTATTTCATTTCGGATGTGCCAGCTGTCAAGGTGGAGTATTGTAATGTATTGTGACAGCTCATCAAAGTAAATGGACAGCTCAGCTACTGAGTTGGAATATCTTCCAGGTGGTCAGCTCTTCATTATTGCTGCTTGTATTTATTAGCTTTCCTCACAGGGGCTCATACATCATCATCCACAAGTTTGTTATACTCGTATTTATTAGCTTTCCTCACAGGGGCTCATACATCATCATCCACAAGTTTGTTATACTCTTTCTGAGTTGGTTGCCATGACTCAGTGGTAGTTTTGAAATTGGCCTCTAGATTATTCTAAACAGGTGTTTATATTGTAAGGGAATTTTTACCAAATTATCGGGGGATTATTTTTGAGTTAGTTTCTGGGTGATATTGAGAGAGTGCAATTAAGGTGGAGATATGTTGATTTTTGCTTCTTGGTGGTCTGGAATCTCCCAGAAAAGTCTGATAGATTTCTTGTGCTGAAGGTGGAGATTGCTCCTGAGAGTTGTATTCTCTGTAATTTTTCCGTTGAAATCCGAAGATAGTGAGATCCTCAAGTGGATGTAGATCGATTTTATGATCGAACCACTATATATCGTTGGTGTTCTTGTTTTGATACTTAGCATTCATGTTCTTAGAAGAAGGGTTCTGCAGTTTAATTTTTGGGAATCTGTTTCATTGATTTATTTGATTCAATTGTTGGTTGATTTTCTCTGTTTTACAACCTTAGCCTAGGCTTTTCCAACTCAGAAAAAATGATCAAGTTATATTTTTAGTCTGATGCTAAACTCAAAAATTTAAAATTTAAAATGCCAAAAAGTTGAGCACTATGCGGTCCAAAAAGTTACTGGGGTTTGGGCACTGTCGAACTACTGTAATCTTGATGCTTCCTATTTTTTTCTCCTCTCACTCTTTGTTTTTAGTTTTGAGTGATTTGTTTCTGGGTTAATTCCAACAAATTGGCATCAGAGCCTTCGTGTATGAGTGATTTAAGTTCCAGCTCGTGTTCTTTTTCTTCCTGAATCGATAAAACTACTCGATTAAATTCCTTCATTTGCAATCAAGATTTTCTTGATCTCTGGAAATACTTGTTTTTGGTTTAATAAGTCAATTACTTTGTGAATCGATTGCAAATTTTGTGCTCGACAATGTTCGCTCGTTTTGAACTAAAAAGATGTTAAGGACAACAGTACCTTGATATGATATTGTCCGCTTTGGGTATTATCCATACGGTTTTGCTTTTGGTTTCATCCAAAAGCTTTTGGTTTCATCCAAAAGGTCTCATGAAATAATTGTCCTCATTTATATACAATAGATCACTCTCTTCCCTAACCAATGTGAGACTTTGTTTGCCTACTTTACAACCCCAACAACCCTCTTCTTGAACAAAGTACTACTTGCATCTTGCCTCGAACAATCATGCACTCCTTGCTACAAGGACCACATTGTGGGAATATCTGGGGTGTCGTTCTATCGCACCCTCAATCCCCTCCCCTCGAACAAAACTACATCATCCTTCCTATCAGTCTACTTGACTGTGATAGACTTTCTATCAATCTACCTTGAATTAATAGGACATGTCTTGCTTATCATCCGAGCATAGAGCATGTCTTTGCTTGCCATCTCGAGCACTTTTTGTCGATCTGGAGATTCATCTACAAGTTCTGTAATGACTATTAGGCTCACCAATCACTCTGGTTCGGTCTTGTATCCAAGAATTTCTCTCACAACTAGATTTTTTACCATGACTTTGATACCATTTGTTAAAAACAACAGTACTCGAAATATCTCAACAATGGTATGATATTGTCTGTTTTGGGCATAACTCTTACAATTTTGTTTTTGGTTTCTTTCGAAAATCTCATATACCAATTGAGATGATTGTCCTCATCTATATACCATGGATCACTCTCTTCCCTAATCAACGTGAGACTTTATTTGCACATTTTACAACCCAACAAAAGATTCGATGGAAAGGAAGATATCTGTTTGTGGAGGAAATGAAGGAAGAAGATGAAAGCACTATTGGTACGACAGAAGGTTGCTAAGGCGTTAGAGGATCCAAGATTGGATACAATTACCGAAGCAGAAAAAAAGATGTGCTGAAATAGCATATAGTACCATTATCTTGTATCTTGTTGATAATGTACTTAGAAGGATAATAGAAATTGAAAGTGTCAGAACTTTGGACAAAACTTGAGAGTTTGTATATGTCAAAAGTCCATAACAAATAAAATTTACCTCAAGGAACGTTTCTTCAGTTTTAAAATGGATCCTTCAAGGAATTTGGAAGAAAATTTGAATGAGTTCACTTTATTTGTATGGATCTGCAAACATATAGAGAAGATAGATGGAGAGAATCAGGCTGTTATCCTATTAAACTCATTACCTGAGAAGCATAGAGAAATTAAGAGTGCAATAAAGCATGGGAAAGACACTTTGACCGTAGATCTCGTTCTTGATTCTCTAAGATCCAAACAACTAGAACTCAAGACTCAGAAAAAGGAGTTAGAGGCCTTGTTTGTGAAGAGTAATCAGTATAAGAACCAATTTCATAAGTCTTCCAAGCAGCAGGATAAAACTTTCAATAGAAATTCTTCTAAGTAGAAGGAGAAAATGACTTGTTAACTACTATCATTGGGAAGGTGGTTCGAAATATGACTGTTTGATACGTGTAGCAGAAATTCAGTTTTCTATTAATGCACCAAACACATTCAAGTTGAATGTCACTTTGTTCAGGATGCTATCAAAGAAGGTGTAATTGCACTGTCTCACCTTCAAACATCGCCACAATTAGCAGATAAATATCCAAAGGAGGAATTAGATTCAGCTATTGATAAATCTGCTCAGTATGCCCAATTATGGCACAAAAGGCTTGCCCACATCAGTTAACAAGGCTTAGAACAATTAAACAAACAGGGACTGCTTGGTAATGTTAAAACCACACAATTGCCTTTTTGTAATCATTGTATCTTAGGAAAGGCTTCAAGGCAAAGATTCAATCAGAAACATATAAAACAGAGTAAAAGCTAGACTATATTCATTATGATCTCTAGGGACCTGCAAGGATAACAACTCACGGTGGATCAAGGTATTTTCTAACTTTAATTGATGATTTTTCAAGAAAACTAAGGGTCTATTTGTTGAAAACAAAAGACGAAGTCTTTGATAAGTTTGTTGGATGGGAAAATCTCGTTGAAAACCAAACTGAAAAGAAAATTAAAATGCGTGTTAGAATACCTCAACGAGAAATTTCATAACTTGTGTAAAACATTAAGAATTGGGAGATACTTGACTATACCTAGAACCCCTCAACAAAATGGTCTTTCTGAAAGATTTAATAAGACCATACTTGATCAGGTTAGATGTATATTGCTGAATGCTTAAATACCTAATACATTTTGGGGAGAAGCGGTAAATACAGCAGCCTATGTTATAAATCGAAGTCTCTTAACTACTTTGAACTATAAAACTCCTCAAGAAATATGGAGTTGTGAACCTCCACATTTAAGTATATTCGACTGCACTGCCTTTGCACATGTAAAGCAAGAAAAACTTGAACCTCGAGCAAAGAAGTGTGTTTTCTTGAGATATGCTCAAGAAGTGAAGGGGTATAAGTTGTATTTCTCAGAATATGAAATTTATATTTATGTATTGTAACGAATTGGAGACGGAAATAAGAAACAAGAAACTTGTTTTGATTGTTTCCAAAATTTTTATACAATTTTGAGAATGTTTCCAAAAAATAGAAACAAGAAACGTATTTAGTTGCAAAATGCTTAAATTTCTTAATAAAATTTGGAAACGAGAATAAGAAACGGGAACGTTACCAAACGAGTCCTAAATGTCTTGTTAGCAGGGACGTGGCATTCAATGAAGCAGAAATGGTTTGGTCTGAATCTCATAGAGGTTCTTCAGCTGAACAAACTGATACTTTTGAGATTGAACTTCAATCCTTTGAGATAAAGAGCAACACCCCAGAACCTTCGGAGCAAGTTGAAGAAAATCAAAACCACTTGAACAGAGCTCTAGAAATGAATCTAATTTAGAAGAATCAGTTCAAGAGGGTGTTGAACTAGAAACAAACTCATCAGCAGGAGAAAGAAATCTAGATCAAAATTAACAACTTACCAGAGACAAGGAAAGGAGAGTTGTTAGACCACCATCAAGATTAGAACAAGCTGACTTTGTTGGATATGCACTAAATCGTCTAGAGGAAAACTTGTACTCGGAACCAAATTCATATAAAGCTGTAAATTCAGATCAGTCACAGTTGTGGATTGAGGCTATGAACCAGGAAATGAACTCGTTGCATAAAAATAATACTTGGAAACTTGTGAGCAGACCTTACCCTGTCAAAGAATCAAACATTTCATGGCAGAACAAAGCACATTGATGTGCGTTTTCATTTCATTCCATTCGTGATACTGTAAACGAGGAAAAAATAATAAAAAGCGAGATTGGTTAAATTGAAATTAAAGATATATATTTCTTGAATAAATTTCAAACTTGGAGTACTTAGTCTCTTATCTCCATTCCCATCTATTTTTGATAATAAACCACAAACCATTGCATAAATGGTGCATTTTCTTCCTGCATTCATCTTTTTGATCAATACTAACAGAAAAAAGCACAAATTACACTGTACTGTTATTTATTTTAACTTAGCATGCATATATTGTCCCTATGATATTAGCTGGAAAAGATGATGCTAAGATAAAGTATGTAAATTTCTATACTGCAAAAATTTATGCTTTAAAAAAGAACATACAACTGATAGTTGCATGGAAACTAAAGTTCATAAAATATTAATTAAGGCATCTCTACTTCTAAAAAGAACGCTTACCGGTATTTTCTTGCATGTTCTTCAGGGGGATTATGGTAGACATCTTCCAAGGCTAAATGCTGCTGCTTTGTTTTCTTTGGGCTAGGACTCTTTAAACACAACTTGTTGAAACTTGTGTACCATTGAAAGAAAGTGGCCAAGTCAAGAAAAACTAGATGGCTGATTTCCAGTGTAAATCCTTTCAACTTCTCTGTAATATTGTATCAAGGAAATCTTGTTCAACTTTATTGAGCCTCGTCAACGTCTCTTCCCAGGTAGCAAAATCTTTATTGTACAAAAAGGACCCAATGACTCTCAAGGCTAATGGAAGTCCCTCAAGCTTTCTGACGATCTCACCACAAAAATCCTTAAAATTATCATCAGGATGGTCACTTTTAAATGCATGATTGCAGAAGAGTCGGAGGGCACTGGCGTCATCAAGTAACGCCACATTGTATTCTACCATTTTATCTCCGTAAGTAGGTTGACGAAGAAGTACTTCTCTGTCTCCAATCGTAATGATGACCCTACTTCCCGGTCCGAACCAATCTGGACTTCCAGCTAATCCAACTAACTTTTTGATTTGGTTCTCTTCATCGACCCCATCGAGAACAATAAGAATCTTTCTACCACGGACGTAGTTCTTAATCATCTCTACTCCACAATCCTTGTCCCAAATTTGGAAGTCTTCTTTTGGGAGAAGTTGAGAAAGTAGTTGATGTTGTAGTGAGATCAGATTACTTTGCTTTGAAATGTGAAGAAAACAACTACTTTCAAATTCGTCTGCAATTCTATAGTAAACAACTTTAGCAATGCCTGTCTTACCAATTCCGCTCATTCCAAAAATCCCTAAAAAGAGTACCACATCTTTTCTTCCTAAATTCAGGAGCTTATAAACTTTCCCCAATTGATCCTCCATTCCAACTAAATTTTCGTTGGAAGCTGCTGGCTTAGAAGGCCACAAATGAGACATTTGCCTTTTCAAAGTTGATTATTAGTGTTATCAAGCGATGAAAATGGGTCATTTATAATTTATGGGTTGATTCATCAATTTTAACGTATATTATACACTTGTACCTGTACTCTTTTCTTGCAGCTTCTTCAGCGAGATCGGCGACTTTTTTCATCAGAGGAGGATTAGATGGTAATGCTGGTGACATGCTGGTAGAAGTGCCTGAAAATGAAACGAATCAAATAAGTTCGAAGAAGTAAAAAAGAAGAGATTCTGTATTGATCAACAAATAAAAGAAGATGAAGGATAATGTTTACCCCCAGAATCAGGATTTGGTGACATGTCCAAGGACTACACTCCACGAAGACCAACATATCGGCAACTCAATGGAAGCTTTGGTAATTGCTTAAGCTTATTGCAATCATTCAAGTACAATGCTTTTAAGTTAATTAGTTGGTCAAGGCTTTGTGAGAGTTGTACAAAATGATTGCCACTAAGATCTAGAATTTCCAATTTGGAAAAGCAGTGAAAATCTCTAGGAATGTCCTAATCCTCAAGATTGCAGTCACTTAGATTTAGATCTCTGATGGAAGAAGAATTGCTAAATAGAGCTGTCAAAGAACACCAAATATTGCTGGAAAGCCTTTCACAGTTCAAAATTTCCAGATTCCATAAAGTGTGAGTAAACTTTGGTGCATGGTTTATGGATGTTCTTCCAATGTCAAGCTTCTGAAGAGATTCTACATTCCCCAAACTTCGGGGAATTTGGTTAAGCTTTTTTCAGCCATTCAAAATGAGAGTTTCAAGAGACTTCAAGCGACCAATTTCGATCGGAAGATGATAAAGCCTATTACAATTTCTTAAGTTCAATAGGAGCAGGTGAGTTAGACGTCCAATTGAGGGATGAAGCTCATACATGTCAGTCCCATTGAGGTGAAGTTCAGTCAAATATTCCATATGTTCTTTCATCCTTGGAAACCGCACAAGAGCTGAGTTAGAAAGAATTAAAGTTTGGAGATTTTTGCAGCTGATATTATATGAAAATCTTATAAGCCTGATACAATTCTCCAGATCCAGTAAAACAAGACGATCGAGAATATTGATGGACGGGTGAATATATCGCAATCTTTCACAATTTCGTAAAATCAATCTTCGAAGATTTGGAACATTCGAAAAATCAGGGGTCTCAACCAAGAATTTCGAACCACTGACATCGATCTCCTTCAAGTTAACAAATTTCTGTTGCAATATAGCCAAATTTTGTCAGAATAACTAACCACTTTGTAATGAAAATATATAAAGCCATATACAAAGAACATAATATGCTAACCTTTTTGCCTTCCCAAAGCTGTAGAACATCACTATCACGCAAGTGCAGTTTAAACAGATATTGTGATTGAAAACTTGATGGCAAATACTCTGAAGGATAGCCAGACCAGTTGAGCAATCTCAATTGGTTTGATAGAAATTGAACATCTCCATAAAGTTTCACATTGTCAATTTCTAATATTCTTAGCGCAGTCATATATCGAAACGACTCGGCCTCCAATGCTAACTCTTCTTCCTCCCCCAGGTCTACTATTCCTTGAATGTATTCTAGTCCCTAACATAATAATAATAATAATAACTATATTAATTACAATATCAAAATAAGAGAGCAAATGCAAGAAAAGTAACAGTTTCTTACAATTTTTTCATGAAGCCAAATCCTAGTTTGAATGCCTCGTTGAGTTCCCAACTTGCCTTGCGCAATTGCTTGACTCATACAAAGAATCAAGAAATGCATTTGTATCCTCCCATGTGAAATATCAGTTAGACATCTATCAACTAACAAACGTAATTTAATATCGGTTGGGCCATAATCGAAACTTTCAAGTATTTCAATCACTCGTTCCACCCTCTCTCCATTGAAGAAACATGCCAAATCCAGAAGAAGATTTTGGCAGTCTGCGTCTAGTTCTTCAAAACTTGTCCTTAATATTACAGAGAAAAGATCTTCTTGAACTAGTACGTCATAAAAATTCTTCTTCAACTGAAGTTCCCATATATCTATACTTCGACCATACAAGGAGGATCCAATTTTTATCAAGGCCAGTGGATGTCCCTTAACTTTTTGTACGATCTCCCAAGTGAGATGCATGAAATTCTCATCAGGATGACCATCTCTGAATGCATGCTTGCAAAAGAGTTCTAAGGCACCCTCATCAGAGAGTAATTTCACATTGTATTCTTGTATCTTATTTTTATAATTAGGTTGGCAAAAGATCTCTCTATTTCTAGTTGTAATGAGGACTATACTCTTTGGACCAAACCAATCGGGACTTCCAGCTAACTTTTCTAATTGTCTTTTAGTAGTGACCCCATCGAGAACAATAAGAACTTTGCAACCTCTCAAAAAAATCTTAATCATATCTGCTCCTTGATCCTCGTCCTGAACTTTAATGTCTTCTTTTAAAACAAGACGGAGAAGTTGATATTGGAGCAACACCAAATTGCTCGTAGAAATGCGAAGAAAACAACTATAATCAAATTCAAGTTCAAATTTGTTGTAAAAAACTTGAGCAATAGTTGTTTTGCCAATTCCGCCCATCCCCACAATTCCCACGAAACATGCCTCATTTGATTCTGAATCAATGAGGTTTGCCATAGAAAAGAACCGACATTGCATATCAACTAAATTCTTCAACGTATCCGAAGGTACTAACTTGAGATGATGCAACATATCTAATATCAGGTTTGTGATTCTTTTGATGCTGTCCACTTCAGCGCTGCAAATGCAAAGAGTAAATCAAAGTTAATCGTCAATATTAAATTTGTAAATTGATGACATTTTTTTCACTGCAACAATGGTGGGAATTCGAACTCAAATCGGAGATAGCTTTTAACTAGTTGAGTTATACTCAATTTGGTGCAAATTGATGGCATTTTAAGTACAGTTATTATAATCCTCGATCCATACGTCGAAAAGCAGTCAAGATCCATAACTAGTTACTATTTAGGCTGAGTTTCACATATCTGGATAATAAAGTCACTTTTAAGACGAAATTTTTTTTTATAACACACTTTCTATAAAATTTTTGTGTTTGATTGCCGTATTTTCAAAAGTGATTTTTATCCCAAATTTATTTAATTGAGACCCAAGTGATTCTACAAATGTCAATTACCATAATGTGATTCCGATCCATCACTTTATAAAAAATCAACTTTACAATGATTCTTCCGAAAATATTATAAACCAATTTAATTATTACAAAAATGATTTTTACTTGTTATGGAACACTCTAAATTAAAATAAAAATAAAAAACCACTTTTACCATTCTAAAATCACTTATAAAGTTAATCCAAATATTCTTATTCAGAGAAAAAAGAAACTGCATGAAAGGAGTAGTCTAGGTCTATCATGTCCTCTCAAAATATGTGGCTATTTTGACTCATCCATCCTTGCTGGATTCCATTTTTAGGCCGCATGCTCGTTTGAGCTTTTAGGTCCTAATACCATATCAATATTCATGAGTTCCCTCTCAAAATTAATTGACAAGGAGAGGAGTAGTACATGTCTATTATAAACCATTGTAAGGTCATTTTCTTTTCAAAGTGGGATACTTAACGAGTTGATTGTTCTAATGCAGCGATTAAAAAGAGATGTTTGTACTTCACCTGTTTTTTGTGACAACTGCTCCCGCGAGATTTCCAATTTTTGTCATGGAATCCTTCCAATTCTAAACCTCCTCCAAGTAGTTTTCTTTCTGCTCACCTATGAATTTTTGAGCCTCTTCTTCATGTTCATCAAAGCTTTTCTTGAAATTTCCAGATTGATGTGGAACATCGGAAGGATCCACATGGTAAAACACAGGAAGGACTCGACGTGTCGTCTCAGCCACACAACCAATTATCTTGACCAATTCTCTCAAGCACCACTTAGAAGAAGCGTAATTTTCTGATAGAACCACGATCAAAATCCTTGATTCTTCGATGGCTTTCACAAGTTCTTCACTGAGATTGTCTCTAATTAGGAGTTCCATATCGTCCATAAAAGTCCTTATTCCCCATTTACACAAGGCCTCGTACAAATGTCCAACAAAAGTGTTGCGAGTATCTTCACCTCTGAAACTTATGAAAACATCGAAAACCGTCTGAGGAGTATGAGATGATGAAGATTCATCCATGGCCTCTGCAACAGCTTGAAAATAATGAAAACAAATATTAAGGTTGAGAAATAAGGAAATAGGGATGTTCACATGTATCGCAGTATGAATTTAACACCTCTAACCTGATGCAAGTCAACCACCCCCTCCCCTCCAAATAAAATAAAGTAATAAACAATCTGTTTTCCCCTCCCAAAAAAAATAATAATAATAAACTTTATCTAATTGGCACTACTCATTAATAATCTAGAATTTCTGTCCCTATGCTCTTTTTAGGTTTGTCAAGGACTATAGTATCCTAGAATATATCTATAGTATAATATTGTCTACTTCGAATCTAACCCACATTTTGATTTCATCAAGAGATTTCATACATCGCCATGGATCACTCCCTTCTCTAGTGTGAGACTTTGTTTGCACTAATTTCATTGCCAATATTGAGGTGTAAATTTGGATTATCTGAATTGCCAAACTCAAGGGATAATCAGCAAAATAAGATAGAATTACACATCGGTGTGTGCTAACCACACACGCTCCGATGAAGTTAGAATCGGGGTTTACATAAAATGTAGGAACGAGTAGAGTAGATTTTGTTGTATATCTCTATTATGGTGCCTTCTTCATTTTTATGGAGAGGAAGTCCTAAGGGTCCTAGGATATATTTTCCTCAAATCCCATGAATATTTATTTGAATTTCTGAAATAAGATAAGATGCCATTCTCTCCTTAAAATAAGATTGAGCTTTCAAGACCTTTTTATTTGGTGTCAGTGGGCTTTTGGCATTCTTTGGTCTGGACCAGAATCAAATTAAGCCAAATTGCTAATCATGATTCGTTTGTCTTACTTTACTTTATCCATAAACCCAACCATTTCTGTTAAAACCCTCTATTTAGTTTTTTTTTTTTCTCTCCTCTCTAAACTCTCTCCTCTCTCTTTCTAACTATTATCTCTCAATTCTTCTCTAACTTTTCTCTCTCCAATTTTTTCCCCCTTTCCATGTTTCTTATTTCTAATTTTTGCCTGTATTTGATTTTATTTCTCTCTCTAAATTATGTCCCTATCTCTCTTTTTCATTTTTTTCTCTCTAGAGTTTTTGTCCCTCTCCAATCCCTTTTTGTCACTCTCTCTATATATTTTATTTTTTTCCTTACTCTCTTTTATTTTTTCCTCTCAAATGTATGGCCCTTTTTAGTTTAATAATTTTAAAATCCCTTTGGAAAGAAACACACAAAAACTCTTTAATAAAATTAAAATTACTTTTAAAATTGAGTAACCAAATTAAAGTGATAATTGAATTATAATAAATCATTTTAGCTAAACACACCTATCCTAAATGTATTCCAAAACATGCCCTAGTCCATTTCAATTTAACCGAGGTTATACAATATTTTAAAAAATAGGGGTTTTATAACCCTACGATATCACCACCTATCTTATAAATTAGTAATTCTCATGTGTTTCTAGACATCAAATGTTGTAGGATTGTCTGGTGAGATTACTCGAAGTGCGTGTAAGCTGGTTCGGACACTTACGAATATCAAAAGAAAACAAAACCCGTGATATTATTAAAATGCATAATCTTCGAAAAAGACTATAAAAATAACGGGATATAACCTCCCCCAACTTTATTTTAAGTACATTTTTGGAATTTTGTATCATGGAGTTGGCATCTGACTGCCTTGGTTGTCTCACACATTAGTATATTACCTTAAAGAAAGTAAATCCTACAGATTGGTTATTAAATAACATTATCTTTTTCACTTGTATAGGACTCTAGTTGCTATCTTGCCTCCGGTGGAGATGCTCTTCAACCACTCAATAATGCGGTAAGGAACTGAACTGTCTCACAACGTTCTAAACCCAATTTACGTACCACTTGAATCGACAAGTAACCGAATTTTTAGGTGTCTCTCCAAAATTTTAGAGTACGAAGATACCTAAAAATCAAAGGTAATGATGTTGTATTATATACAAAAATGTTATTCGATTTTTTATCGGAATAAATGATGTATAATGTATATATAGTTGGTGTTGCAATAAAATGTTATATATATATATATATATATATATATATATAAAATGATATTTGTGTTGGGTTGGTGTGATCACTCTCAATAATTTTATACTTATAAAGCATTAAAATTAATCAAAATTAACTCCTACCAATTAATTTACATTAGGTAATTTTTAGGGCTATCTTTTTAAATCTTAGAATCTGTAATCATTTCCATCCAAGCATATTCCATTTGATACTTTGATTGAGTTATACTGTTATTTGATTTTCTGTCTTCATTTTCATTTATACCACTAGCACGTCAATTTTTCGTTTTCTATTTTTAGTTTTTGGCTTAAAACTATCTTGTTTGATAACTTATGTCCTGACTTTTATTTTTTAAAATTGTTTTTGAAATCCTCAGTAAATTAAAAGTAAAACAAATTTCTTTTATCTTTTTATCGCTCTAAAATATCTTTCCACCTAAATTTCTCTTTATATAGAACAATTTATTTTTCTCACTCCAAAATATTTCTCTCTCATAAATACTGTATTTTGTCCGTGTTATTTTTATCCTTGTTTTTATTATTTCAAATCTGTCATAAAAATAACAAAAAGGAAACAAAATTAAAATTAAGAATTAATAAAAAATGAGAATTTGAAATACTTTCAAAATAGTTTCTTTTTAATACTAAATATCTCAAATTCCCTCTTTTTTTTTCTCTGATTATTCCCTCCCCACTATTAGAATTGGTGTAACCAAAACGACGTCGGAACGAACTAGGGATGTGTTGGGATCGAAGTGGGAATGAAAATAGGGAAGCGGAACGCTGTAGGCCACAAGGGCCGAGGAGGTAGCGTCGCGATGCTGTCCTGATGGGGCACGTGGGCGTGTCTCTCCGTCCGTAGTGCCATGGCTCTAGGGAAAGCACCATGACGCTGTTTCAATGTTTATAAATACTGCACTTCGGGTTTAGGGTTTTACCAACCGAAAGAGGGGTTTTTTAGCAGCCATTTTTAGAGGTTTTTTGGCAGCTCGGACATTGGCAGAGGAATTGGGGTTGATCAAGACTACGTTATCGGGGAAATTATTGTATCTTGATTCTTGTGAGTTTTCATTCATGTTCTTAAGTATTCATATTGTGTTCAAATAGAGGGTTTTGTTGGGACCTCTAGGGGTATTTTTGGAGAAAGTTTTTGTATTCAAATCCTTGAACAATTATGAGTGAGTTAGAGATGAAAGACCCCTTAGTGGTGAATTAGTATAATCTACTGTGTCGTTATTCTTTATAATTTTCTTCCTATTTACATATTTTTAGTTGTATTTGGATATTTCTGTGGAAGAGGAAATTATATGTGAACACCAACTCCCTCAATTCTAAGTAACTTTCTCCTCCCCAAATAATACATTGCTCTCCCACATTCTTCTTCTCGATCAACTGATAATGAGCTATCAAATTCAAAGGAAGTTCGCATAATCAAGGAGTTTCTAAGCCAATTCACTGAGGTTCTCGTATCGTTTAACTTCAGAGAGTATGTTTGATAATCTCATCAAATCGCGATTCACATTGGATAACAAACTATTATAAAAGATGTCTGTCTTCTTACTCACAAGAATTTTGGACGAAACTTGTAATGTATCAACAAAAAATGTTCATGTAATTGAACAAAATTCATGAATTTAAAACGAAGTCTAGATTACTTTCTAAACAAATGTCGAAGTTCAAACAAATAGTACCTCCAAATTGTCTAGAAGACGTGAGAATGAAAAGTTTTGTAGACTGAAACAACCCCTCACATCCAATAAAACTAGACGACTGAGGGTGCTGATGGAAGAATCAATCTTCTGCAATCTTGTACAATTACGTAGAATCAATCTTTCAAGATTCGAAACCTCAGAAAAATCTGGCGTTTCGCACAAATTCTTGGAATCACTAGCATCGATGACCTTCAGTTTCTGAAATCTCTGTAATAAAACACAGTTTGTTTACATTTATTTGAGATATTAGTACTTCATACAGGAGACAAAGTTTATAGCTGCAACAAAACAAAATCGAACTAACGTAGGAGGTGCTTGTGAGTGATTTTGTCTTTTGCCATTATCAAAATCACGTTCCTTTCCAATTGATTTTAGTAAAATTTAAAACCACTTTAAATTGATTTTTAAGATATGTCTTTGATGATRATTTTAGAAAATCAATTACACTAAAATCTCTTTTTTCAAAATCACTAATTCTACCATCGCTCTCAAATATACCCATAATGAAATGATAATTATATGTACTAACCTTTCGCCCTTGCCAAAGTTGTATAGTTTGACCAACAGGTAGGAGTAGTTCAAATAAATATTTTGATTCAAAATCTGATGGCAAACACTCTAAAGGATAGCCATGCCAATGGAGCAACCGCAATTCTCTGGACAGATTTGTGATGTCTCTGCGAAGCTGCACATTACCAATTTTCAACATCCTCAAACATGTCATATTTGTAAAGAGCCTCCCTTCCAACTCTAATTCATCTTGGTTCTCTTCCAACTCCAAAATTATGCCTTTGATGTGTTTTAATCCCTGGAAAAATTGAGTATATAGCACAAAAATAAAACTTCAATAACAAAAAAGATCATCGGAAAATAACATTTATACTAAAGATATGTCTTACACGTCGTTCATTAAACAAGGTGTGGATGTCCTCTTGAAGCCAAATCCTACTTCGTTCACGATCCGCGTCGCGTTCAATTTGTTGACCCATAGCTTGAATGAATTTAGGCATAATTATTGTTTTTTGGGGTCCAACTTCGATAAGACATCTATCACACAACAATTGCATCTCACTGTGCGGCATGTAACCTAAACTCCTAAGTATTTCAATCACTCTATCTATTGCTTTTCCATTGAAGAAACAAGCAAAATCAAGAAAAACTTGTTGACTGGTTTTTCCTATATCATCAAAACTTATCTTTAATGTGTCAAACAGGCGTTTATTGTGAGCTCTAGTGAGACTCTCAAGCTCTTCTCTCCATATGTCTATACTTTGACCGTACAAAGAGGATCCAATCTTTATCAAAGCTAATGGAAGTCTTCTAGTTTGTCTTACAATTCCATTACAAAGATCTTTTAAATTATCATCGAGAGGACGACCATCTCCAAATGCATGCTTGCAAAAGAGTGAGAATGCACCCTTCTAACCAAGTAACTCCACATGGTATTCTTGTATTTTACCTTCATAATTAGGTTGACGAAGAATGTCTTTGTTTCTAGTGGTAATGATGATGCGACTGTTTGGACCAAACCAATCGGGACTTCCAGCTAACTTTTCTAATTGCCCTTTGTTGTTGACTCCATCGAGAACAATAAGAACTTTTATACCACTCAAACGATTCTTAATTAGTTGTGCTCCTTGATCCTCATCCCGAATTTCAATATCTTTTTCTAAAAGAAGTTGGGAAAGTAGCTGATGTTGCAAAGTGACTAAATTGCGCTCCGGAGTTATGCGAAGAAAGCAGCTGTTCTTCCAAAATCCAAGTAAAATGTCGTCATAAACAACTTCAGCAATAGTTGTCTTACCAATACCGCCCATCCCTACTATTCCTACAAAACGTACATCATTCAATTCTAAATCAAAATCAAGGAGCTTATTCATTTTATCCAATCGGCGTGACATTTCAACTAAAGTCTTGTACTTGCCAGGAGCTACTAATTTAGGACACAACATTTCAAATACTTGCTTTGTGATTTTTTCTACGATGTCCACTTCAGGGCTGCATACGAGAGAGTTACATCAGAGTTAATTATCAAAATATGCAAACCAATGACATTTTAAATATGCAAAACAATGCAAACCAAATGAGAGTTAAATTATATTCAAATGCATTAAAATATAAAGTATCACATCAAACTGAGCAAATGTTAACTAATACGACAATAAAAATTGGGGATAATTGGAGATATTAAATAGAATGAGCTGTTTAAAATTTGGGTTCCTATCCCATTAAGAAAAATGAAAAAGGAAAAAAGTTTGTAGCTCTGGGATAGAGATCGGGTGAGAAAATGGAAGTGATAAAAAGATAATTAATGCGAAAAAAATAATAAAATTCTGCACGTTTAATGAACAATAAAGAAATTAAACATCAAATGTGAGAGAGTGAATTTTAATAGATAAGAAAATCAACTTCTAAACGAAGTGATACGAAATTGATAAGGATAAAAATTTCTCTCAGTCTTATATAATTACAATACTTTCACTATTTAGTAACTTAGCATACAAGTTAAAATAACATTAAAACGTAGAAACTGATCGAAACTTAAAAGATTAAAAATATAACATATTGAAATCTAATCTTTAAAGAAAGAAACTTAAATAAATAAAAAACTGAAAATTAAACCAAAAAAAACTCACGACTCAACAAGATTAAAATGATTTTAGTACTACTTCACCTGTCATTTGTTACTTTTTCTCCGACGACGTCGCCAATTTTGATCATGGAATCCTTCCAGTTTTGAAGATCCTTCGAGAATTTTTCCTTTTCGTCGCCCGTAAACTTCTTAGCAAATTTTTCATATCTCTTAAAGCTTTTCTTAAAACTCCAAGATAGACTTCGAACATGGCAAGGTTCCACATGGTAAAACACGGGAAAAACTCGACGAGTGGTAGTACTCTTGCTCATGCAGTCTATTATCTTAGCCAACTCTCTCAAGCACCACCTGGAAGAAGCATAGTCTTTCGATAGAACGACGATCGAAGCCCTCGACTCTTCGATTGCTTTCAAAAGCTTGCCGCTCAGATTGTCTCCCACCAAGAGTTTCTTATCGTCCTTAAAAGTCATTATTCCCAATTGACACAACGCCTTGTACAAGTGTCCCACGAAAGTATTGCGAGTATCTTTCCCTCTGAAACTTAGGAAGATATCAAAAATCATCTCTGGAGGATTAGATGGTGCAGCCTCCATGGCTGTAGACAAGAAATTGTGAATGTTCTGTGTGTCTCTCTGGTAGACACAGCGTTCAACAACACAAATTGAATGAAAGTCAACGTATAAGACAACTAACAATCCATACTTTTCCTTGAAAACTCGTGGTGACAATATGCAAGTTGCTATTGTTTAATCGGGAAATTAAACTAAAACTTTACTTAAATTAATTTAAATTTGATTAGAGAGGTTTGTGTGAGTTTGTGGTTAGTTGGGTGGAAAGGAAAAATGTGTTAGATGTATGTTTTAGTTATTAAGGGTGTTGATTAAGAATTTAGGCTCTAGATCGGTAGAATTTACACCAATCATGAATGTCAACCTTCAAAAAAAAAAAAAAAACACTGGGCAATGGTGTGGTTCCCACACAGGCTCCAATGTCTAAGTTAGAATGAGATTTTGTGAGTATTGAGAATAGTGTTTTAAGTTGAGCTTATTGTTATATTTATAGAGGTCAAATTCTGATGCCTTTGTTGGGGTGTTTCCATCTTGTGGGCCGAATGTTGAACCAAGGGATCAATAGCCTGAATTAGACTTTCTAGTAGTCGGATTTGGTAGACTGAGACATGGTCGATTGAACCTGGTCGGACGGGACCTGGTCCCTGAGACTTTGTGGGGCCTTGGATCTAGTCATGTCTCGAGCCTAGTCATGCTCTCGATCTGGTCATGTCCTGAGCCTGGTCATGCCTTGGATCTGGTCATGTCCCGGATCTAGTAATGCCCTAAACTTGGTCACCCCTGGATTTGGTCATGTCCTGGATCTAGTCATGCTTTGAGCCATGGACTTGTGATGTAGCTCGCCTGGTCTCGTTTTATCTTCCCGTAACAAAGGGTTTGATATTTTTGTTTTTGTGTCTTATTTTTTAATAAAGAAAGATAGAATTGCATGTCCCCAACACTTATAAATTCAATAATGATAAAATAATATTTCTATTTATATTTTGTAACAAATTGGAAACGAGAATAAGAAACAAAACTTGTTTTTCATAAACAATTTTGAGAATATTTCTAAAATAATGAGAAATAAGAAACACAAATAGTTGTAAATGTTTAGGTTTTTTTAATAAAATTAGATTCGAAAAACAAGAAATGGAAATGGTGCCGAACTACCTTCAAGATTGGGTTGTTTCTTCAACAGATAGTTCCAATTATTTAAAAAGTTTTAGTTCAGTTTACTTCAGTTTTAATATTGTAGAGACTAAGGTTGGAGATAATCCAAATGTTCTGTATTCTCATTATTAAAGTCTATATATATAGACAAATATATAAGTTGACCTAATCCTATAAGGAGAAGGTAAATGACAAATTAATATTAATACAAGAATATAAAATATACTAATATATACTCTAACACTCCCCCTCAAGTTGGTGCATATATGTTAATCATGCCCAACTTGTTAGACAAATAATCTATTCGTGCTTCATTCAACTTGTGTTCTGTGATTTTTTATATCATTGGGATCACCTCAGAAGTTACGATTGATTTCTTCTCCATAACAAACAAGCGAACTTATTTGAACAAAACGACAGAACCAAACCAAACCACTTGAACCAAACAAAACAGT
>NW_019104506.1:589091-620453 GCF_001995035.1 Momordica charantia
TCAAAACCCTAACGGGCACAAAACCCTAATGGGTATCAAAACCCTAATGTGCACAAAACCCGAATGGGCGCAAAACCCTAATGGGCAAGAAACCTAGAACTCTGATACCGTGTAGAGACTAAGGTTGGAGAGAATCCAAATGTTCTGTATTCTCATTATTAAAGTCTATATATATAGACAAATATATAAGTTGACCTAATCCTAGAAGGAGAAGGTAAATGACAAATTAATATTAATACAAGAATATAAAAGATACTAATATATACTCTAACAAATATTTTTCAGTTATAGTGAGATTTCACTAGGTTGAAGGTCATCCTGTGGCAATCAATCTCTATCTTGAAAGTAGTAAGACTTTTGTGTTGGGTCTAGTATAGAATAATCGAGACGTTCCATTTAATGTGATTTTTCATAGCTGTTCACTTTAAGAGTTAATGTCTTGTTTAATCCAACATTTGGGTAGAGGTTATAATGGTGACTTTCTTTTATATCCTCGATCCACTTAGTAAAAGTAGTGCTGACAAAGAAATCCATATATTTTGGATTTTGTGATGTATAGAGCTATTACTGCCTCTAGGAAGATATGATAATATTTATGCCTATCGACTTTCCTCATGGGATAAGACCGGAGGAGCATATTTATTAATATTTAGTTTTTGCTTTTCTTCAGGGAAGATGAGAATATCATATTTATTAATCTTGTTCATCATAGGGATTAACAGGAACTTGGTTTTATATTGCTTCACTATCTATGTAAAATCTACTTGCTCGCCTTCTATTGTCTCTAAACTGAGATAATTATCTTCAAACTATCTATTTTCTCTTTGAAATAAGACTAGATGAGCAAGTCGACTTTTTGATTTGCTTATCTGCGGAAGAGTAGAAGAATTGATTATTCCTTCTAAGTGACGGTGGATTTGAATGGTTGCTCTGACTGATTCTCCTAGATGGCTGCCTAGTCTAGGGGCTGCTCGACCTGTAAAATTTTTGTAAGACCAAGTCCTTGTTATATTTACTTGGCCAGCTTGATCTATAGAACTCTAGCAGCTTGACTAAGCGACTGTTCGTGTTGAACTTGATGAGACTCTTTCTCAACTTAGTTATTGTTCTTCGTTCTCGACTTTAGGTGTGTTCTTGGCCTTGGGCTTGCTCTCTACTATGGGATCGTTTCCGGTCTCTAAATCATTTTCTCAGATTTTAGCTCATTCTAGGCCCTATGTTCGTTCCCAGCCTTGTACTCGTTTCGTCCTTGGTTTGGTTCTCACACATTATTGATTTTGTCACTTATAAATACGTAGTTGGCTCGATTAAGTTTTAATACCTTTGGAGTTCCTTAATTGACACGATGGGCTTTTAACCGAGTCTCTTGAATTTGTACTGGTTGGGCTTGTTTGCCTGTTTTCATTTTAAACACCAACATTTTAAACACCAGATGTTTATGAACTGGCTGGCTTCTTTGCCTGTTTTAAGTTCTTATACCCTAGGTTTAGTAATTGGCTTGGCTTGTTTGATTGCTTTCAGTTTTAGTTTAACCAACTGGGATGGTTCATCTACTTTTAGTTTTTTCACTAGAGGTTTTTTAATTGGTTAGGCTTGTTTTCCTGATTTTAATTTTAATACCTGTTGGTTTAGTAACTGGCTTGGCTTGTTTGCCTACTTTAAGTTTTAACACCCATTAAGTTTCTTAACTAGCCTACATGAATTATTGTACTTATCTGGCCCTGTAATGCCCTAGGCGCAGGATTCAGAATCTGGATTTGGCCTTAATCGTCCCAGCATTCCTCTACGACCTGGTTGTACCATCGTCTAGTTCTGAGCTACTTAGAAGAGCATAGACTATCCCTACAGACCAACACGATTCCTTCTAGCATATGACCCGAAGATTGCTCCAAGTCAAGCATACTTAACTTTGAAGTTCTTACGATTGAGCTACCGAAAATGAAGGTGCACCTTGTTAGTATAGGTAGTGACTATCAATTCTTTTAAGCCTTTATTGATCATTCTTCCATGATCTCAGGTTCATTCATGTATCCCTCTTCGTCGTAGGCCCCTACTTAAGGAGGTTTTTTAGGGTATTAAACAAAAAATTTACACAGTATGCAACATGAAAAAAAAATTAAATAAAAACTTCGTATTATACTAAAATATTACCCAGCAGAAAAATCAAATATCATCCTTAAATTAAATTTACTAGAAATATATGACATGAATAAGTTTTAATTTAGTTGTTCGAATTCATCATCTCGAAGCTATAGTTATTCTCTTCTATCCCCAAATTGTTGGGATTTGGTTGGTGAAGATTCAGCTACATCTTCAATAATCGAAACATTTTTCCTTTACAGGATTACAAATTTGCGGTCGAAATGAAATGGGTATCACAAATCTGGGTTTTGTTGAGAATGGATTAGTGCCAAAAGGCCGCCAAAAATGATACTATTCGTGGATCGTCAAAGGAAAACTGCTAGTTGTTTGCAGATCATGAATAACACATATCAAGTGTTGTTGAACATTGGGGTCTGCTAATGTCTGGGTTGCCACCATCGTTGGAGCCATCGTTCGTGGAGAGCTGCCGTGGGTTGTCATTGGCAAAGGAGGAATCACATATGGGTTGTAGGTGTCACTGTAGGATGTCGTCGAAGAGGGATATGTGGGTGCTGTGCCTCGATGTGACGTTGTTATTGAAGGAATGATTCAAACTTAGTGGCACCAATTATGGTGGCACTAAGAAAGTGAGATAATGAATATGGTGGCACTAAGTTAGTGGGATGATGGCTTCTAAGTTTAGGGAGCACTACATTAGTGGAGTTAGTGGTCATGTATACATGCTATTTTGTTATTGTTGTAAGCCTATATAAAGGCACAACATCATCCTTTTTCAAATAAATAAAACTAAGCATTTGATATTCTCATCATATTTGTTTGCCTCTGTTTTTATTTTGTGTATAGTTCCATCATTTGTTCCCAACAAATTTGGTATCAGAGCACAGTTTGAGAGAGTGAGTCGAGTGTAAACACGTGAGTTAGAGTGTAAACACAAAGAGAGATCAATGGGCAGCAATGACAATGCGATGAGTGCGGCACAACCACTCATTCCCATCTTCAAAGGAGAAGGATACAAATTCTGGAACATTCGTATGAAGACTCTACTCAAATCTCAAGACTTATGGGATTTGGTGAAACAAGGCTATGCAGATCCTGACGACGATCAAGGCAGGTTGCGGGAGAACAGGAAGAAGGATTCCAAGGCATTGGTGGTCATTCAATATGCGGTCCATGACATTGTCTTCTTAAGAATCGCAGCAGCAACAACGTCGAAGCAGTCATGGTCTATTTTGCAGAAGGAGTTTCAAGGCAATTCGAAGGTCTTTGTGGTGAGATTGCAATCACTCAAACGTGACTTTGAGACCTTGATGATGAAGAATGGAGAATTGGTCGCTGATTTTTTGTCAAGAGCAATGACAATAGTCAGTCAAATGCGACTATGGCAAGACGATTACCGACCAGACCATTGTTGTAAAGGTACTTAGAAGTTTGACTCCAAAATTTGATCATGTAGTAGCTGCCATAGAAGAATCGAAGGATTTGTCAGTTTTTACATTTGATGAACTAATGGGGTCTCTTCAAGCTCATGAGTCGAGGATTAACAGATCGCTCAAAAAAACTGAAGAAAAATCATTTCAGGTGAAAGAGGTAGCCTCCAAAGTCAGAGAAGGTGATCATTCAGTGAATCGAGGCCGCGGAAGAGGAGGATTTTGTGGTCAAGGTCGTGGTTTCGGAAGAGGCAAGGGAAGATTCGAATGACAAAGGCAATCCTACGAGCAAACAGACAACAAAAATGTAGTTTGGCGTTAGTACTGCAAAAGATATGGGCACACAAAGGTAGACTGTTGGTACAATAATCAGAGAGCCAATTTTGTAGAGAATGAAGTATCGACGATGCTGGAGATAGTAAGCTTTTTATGTCTCATGTAGAAACTAGCCAAAAGGCAAGTGATATCTGGTTTGTAGATAGTGGTTGCTCAAATCACATGACAGGTACAAAATCCATCTTTAGAGAACTTGATGAGGCAGAAAAGATGAAGATGCAACTCGAAAATTGCAAGGACTTACAAGTTGAAGGCAAAGGTATGGTTGGTATTGAAACTAGCCATGGTAAACTCAAGCTCCTTCATAATGTTTAATTTGTACCCGATTTAGGATACAATTAATTGAGTGCTGGACAACTGATGACTAGTAGATATTTCATAATATTTGATGATGATGCCTGTGTAATCAAAGATAAGCAGACAGGTCAAAAGATGGTTTGGGTTAAGATGACCCAAAGCAAAATGTTTCCATTGGAAGTCTCAAATGTGGGAAGTTTTGTTCTTGCTGCTGAAGGAAAAGATGACTCGAAGTTGTGGCACTTGCGATATAGACATCTCAACATCAAGGGTTTGTCATTGCTAAATCATAGAGGTATGGTTCTTGGACTACCGAAAATTGTCTCTATTGATTTATCAAAGGGTGCATTTATGGAAAACAAACCCGGAAGTCATTTCCTAGTGGGAAGGCTTGGAGAGCCTCTACGTATCTTGAATTGGTTCATGCCGATTTATGTGGGTCTATGGAAACTAAGTCTCTTGGTGGGAGTTGTTATTTCTTACTTTTTACTGATGATTATAGTCCCATGAGTTGGGTATATTTTTTGGAAAACAAGTTGGAAACTTTTGAGAAGTTCAAGCACTACAAGCCTAAGGTGGAAAAACAAAGTGGAAGATTCATCAAATCTCTTCGTAGTGACAGAGGTGGAGAATTATGGTCCAAGAAGTTCAAGTTTTTTTGTGAAGAAAATGGCATTCATAGGGAGCTGACAACTCCTTACACTCCGGAACAAAACGGTATCGTCGAGAGGAAGAATCGGATCGTTGTGGAGATAGCGAGAAGCATGTTACACACAAAGGGGCTTCCGAATCAATTTTGGTCAGAGGCAGTAGCGACATCTATCTATTTATTGAATATATCTCCAACAAGGGCAGTCATGAATCAAACCCCATATGAAGCTTGGCATGGAAGGAAACCAGCTGTAAGTCACTTAAGAGTTTTTTGTTGTATTTCTTATGCTTTGGTACATTTTCAAGTTTGTCAAAATGAAAAGTCTGAAAAGTGTATTTTCATTGGTTATTGTACCCCGTCCAAAGCATATAGATTATATAACTCTCTTAATGAAGAAATTATAACAAGAAGGGATGTAATATTTGATAAGAATGCGAGCTGGGATTGGAAGAAAAATGAAGAAAAGTTGCAGCAATAAGTTCTTTTGGTGAATGAAGAATCGGCAAATGAAGATCCACAACCGACTTCATCAAGCTCCGATGAATCCTCTACCAGTTAACCAAATTCAACACCTTCGACAAGTCCCCCATCATCGCCTTAAAGTTCCAACTCTACAGGATGATCGGACGAATCACCGTCAAGAAAGTTTAGATCCTTGCCTAACATTTATGAATCTTGTTAGTTTGCTTTGATGATTTCAAATCCAATGTGCTATGAAGAAGCAGCAGAAAAGAAAGAAGGGCAGAAAGTGATGGTGGAAGAATTTGCATCGATTGAGAAGAATGCAACTTGGGAGATGGTGGACTTATCGGAAGGCAAAATTGCAATTGGCTTGAAGTGGGTGTTCAAGTCAAAGTTCGCTACAGATGGAAGCATCCAGAAGCACAAAGCACGACTTGTGGCGAAAGGATATACGTAGAAACATGGTATTGATTTTGAAGAAATATTTTCTCCGGTAGCTCGTTTTGAAACTGTGAGAGTAGTTCTAGCATTGGCGGCACAACTGCAATGGCCGATTTATCAGTTTGATGTGAAGTCGGCATTCCTAAATGGAGATTTACAAGAAGAGGTCTATGTAGTGCAACCAGAAGGTTTCATAAAAGATGGCAAAGAGAGAAGATGTATAAGTTGAAGAAGGCGTTGTACGGGTTGAAGCAAGCTCCTCGGGCATGGTATAGCAGGATTGATAGTTATTTTCAACAAAATGGATTCATAAGAAGTGCAAACGAGCCCACCTTGTATGTGAAAAAGGGAGGTAAAAATTATTTCATCATTGTTTGTCTATACGTTGATGATATCATTTATACTAGTTCCTCTAAATCCTTTATCGCTGAGTTTAAGTCACATATGAAGAATGAGTTCGAGATATCAGATATGAGTTTATTGCATTTATTTCTTGGACTTGAAGTTCATCAAGTTGAAGGAGGAATTTTCTTATCGCAAAGAAAGTATGCCAATGATCTTCTCAACAAGTTTGGCATGCTTAATTGCAAGCCTGCAACTACACCGATGAATATGAATGAGAAATTGCAGCAAGAATATGAAGCTGAGATGACAGATGCTACAAAATTTAGGAGTCTCGTTGGAGTCTTAATTTATCTTACCCACACTCGACATGATATTGCATTTTCTGTTGGTGTTATTTCCAGGTTTATGCAACACCCATCAAAGAATCACTTTGGAGTAGCAAAACGGGTTCTTCCATACATTGCTGGAACAATGGAGTATGAAATTTGGTACTATAAAGTATCCAATTTCAAGCTATGCGAATTCACGACAGCGACTGGGTGAGTTCGTTGGATGATAGGCGGAGCGTATCAGCAAATGTGTTTACTCTAGGATCAGGAGTAATCACCTGGAGTTCAAAAAAACAAGCCACGACGGCATTGTCGTCTTCGGAAGTAGAGTTCGTCGTAGCAACTTCAGCCGTGTGTCAAGCAATTTGGATAAGAAGAATACTAGCGGAGCTTCAACAGGAGCAAGAGGGAGTAATGGAGATATTCTGCGACAACAAAGCAACGATCTCAATGACGAAGAATCCAACATTTCATAGCAGGACGAAGCACATTGATATTTGTTTCCATTTTATCCGTGATTTGGTTACGAAGGGAGATATTGCTCTAAAGTATTGTAGCACGCACGAACAATGGGCCGACATACTTATGAAGTCTTTGTCAAAGGAGAAATTCTATTACTTTAGAGCGTTGCTTGGAGTTTGCAAATTTGAATCAAGAGGGAGTATTGAAGGAATGATTCAAACTTAGTGGCACCAAATATGGTGGCACTAAGAAAGTGAGATAATGAATAGTGGTACCAATTATGGTGGCACTAAGTTAGTGGGATGATGACTTTTAAGTTTAGGGAGTACTACATTAGTGGAGTTAGTGGTCATGTATACATGTTTTTATTGTTGTAAGCCTATATAAACACACAACGTCATCCTTTTTCAAATGCATAAAACTAAGCATTTGATATTCTCATTATATTAGTTTACCTCTGCTTTTATTTTGTGCATAGTTCCATTGTTTGTTCCCAACAGTTGTAGATATCTAGGTAACGCACAACTATAGGAAGTTGATGATCATCATGGGTGTCTAGCGTTCGTGTTTGTGGGTGTTGCATCGTGATGTCATGCTACCAAAGCGTGATCGCGCCGTTCTCCGCCGTTCTAAGTCAGTGGCACTTGTGTTTGCCAGAGGAGGTTGCTCGTGTGTTGTTACCAACAATGTGGTCATTGCTGGTTCACGCTCGTAAGAGGTCGTCATGAATCATCAGTTGCAAATCTGGTCCGTCTGAGGGGTTTTGACGTCGTTGGGTGCTACACCGACACTTGCTTTGTTGGTGGATGGATCGGGGAAAGGGGGCGGTGACGGCTGTCTAAGATGAGATGAGGGAGGGAGGAAGAAAACCTAATGGTTTTTTTTTTTCCTTTTTTCCTCTCTCTTCTTCTAGATGATGTCACCAAAGGGTTTCTTTTGGGTGAATGAAGATGGAGAGAGTGAGTTTTACAAAAGATTCTATTGCGTGAAAATTATTCACCAATTTTTTCAATCTCTATTTTATGGCCACATTTTTTTAAAATTTGATGATGATTTCTCATACTCTTATTCGTGTCAAACTGTGTAAACGTGTCGCTTGATACTGATTCTATCATTTTTTGTCGCTACAATACTACTTCCATTGGCTAAATATTTCTGCTTGAGCACTACTTCTACCACTTTTGTGCTTGAATACTACTTTTGTTGCTAGAACACTTTCTCTATTACTTGAGCAGTACTTCTATCGTGTCTATAGATAACGCTAAATATTTAAATTTGACTTATTAAAATTATCAAAGTTGCACCACTCTTCCGAAATAAGGGATTTGAAAAAACCTACAAAATGTAAAGATTACACATCAGTGCTGTGCTACCCACATACACTCTAATGCTTAAGTCGGGATTTTATGTGAAACATAGTAGGGTTTTGTACGGTCCCTCAATTGTGAGAGTTTTTTTTTTGTTTTTTTTTTCTATTTATATAGAAATTTTTTTTGTGAAATATAGAGAAAATGAAAGGCCATCATAAAATTTTCTCCTTTATCTATCATAGAAACTATAGTTTTTTTTTATATCCATAACAGTTCCAAAATCAAATTAATATTTAAAAGCCCAAAGCATGGCGTTTACTTTTTGAGACATTTGCATTTGAACTCAAATAAAACAAAACATCTTTAGAAAGAATTAAAATAAAGTGGGGAAATTTGTCTTCATCGTTTTAGAAAAATGTCTTTGAATATTTATGTGCATTTGAAAAATATTATAGAGTTGTTATAAAACTCACCCACTTGATATTTCTATTTGTTTTTTTAATTAAACTAACCACGATCTCAGACCAAAACAAAATCTCTAATTCATTTTAATCAAACCATGGCTGCATTGGTTTTTGGAGCATTCAAAACAACTTTGAGAGAAATTTAACATTTTTTAGAGGTGTGTTTGGAGAAAGGAGTGAAATTGTTAAATCTGAAGTTGTTTAATTTGGAAATAAATCAAGAAGTTAAATAGTTTGGAATTGTTTAACCTCTTTTGGAGGTGCAGAATTGTTTAGTCTAAGATTATGAAGTCTATGTTTGACATAGGGAGTTATTAAGTCTCGAGTGTGATTGATTTTTCAGGACAATTTTATTGTATTATATCACTTGAACTAGATTTCAATCATTTTTTTTTTCAATTGTAATTAATAAAAATTTTCTCCCTAACAGTTGAGATTTTAAGTTATGTTATTTATGAAGTTTCAGTAGCTATGTTATTTTAGGAAGTTGTAGCTATTTTGATTAAATTGTATATAATAATTGAAATGTATAAGAATAAAAATATTATTTAAGCATAATAATTTAAAAAATAAAAAAGAAGAAGTGCACAGAAACAATTTTCTCAAAAAATCCAAGAAGGAAAATCAAATACTTAAAAGTTAAAAAATGAATCAGTACAAGAACCTACAAAATAACCTCTAAAGTCTAAATACTAGATCTAATTTTATTGATATTTTTTTTTCAAAATTTAACTTTGTTGGTTGTCAAATCCATAATCTGACACGTGTACACTTCAACTCATTCAGAGTAATGAGAAAGGATGAAATTGACCCTTCGTATTTGTCGACCTGATCCATACCAAGCTGAGAAGAATAAACCATGATAGCCGACCTGAGGAATCCAACCTCAGGCTCGACCACTAACCTGGGGGCCTGACAGGTGTAACCGTCGGTCGGAATGGCTCCAACGACCTTGTCTCCCCCGCCAAAGGGACATTCCACACCACGAACCTGATACTCAATTCTGTCCGAGAACGATCTACTACAGCTCGAGCTCACTCAAACTTGGGCGTCAGAGTGTTTGTTCTCTGTGCAGGTCCCGCTGTCACGAGAGGTCGCACCCGATAGCTCGCACCAATGAGCTCGTGACCGACTTATGGGGCTCAACAGAAATTTGCATCAACATTTGGCATCATCGGTGGAAACCGGCATATAAAGTCATTCATACTCTACAATGGCTGACGACAACGGTTCCCATACTGCAAGTAACCGTGACAGAGATCCAAATCTACCAAACGGTAGTGTTGAGAAGGAGGTCAACCGACCTCCGTGACCAAAAAGCCTACAACTCAAGCTGATTCTCGCGAGACGAAGTCCACACCAGTGGAAATGCAATCATCCGAGCTTTTACAATCACAGGTCGCAGTGATGCAGGCACACAAGGATGCCATGGTGCAAGCACTGCTAAACGCATGAGTTCCACTACCCGACCTTCCTGAGCCTAAGATCTAGCGTGACTTCAGAAAGGGAAAGGAAAAGGAAGGCGAGAACCAGCAAAGGCGACAAGTTCATAATCCAGTACCCAAGCTGGTCCTAGGCGGCAATACCCGACCTAAGCTTGACAATGATCTCTGTCCAGAACTTTCCCCCCAGCCTTCCAAAGTGGGAGGCGAGCAGATGAAATATCGAGGTCCGACACGCTCGGAACATTAAAAGGATCTCCTAGAGGAGTCTATGGCCAACATTAGCTTGCATATGCAGTTCGACCAACTCAAAAGAGATTTGGTCGGTGAGTTAAGGGTAACCTAAAGAAGGCTAGTAAGCCGACCTTTGATGATGACGAGCTGGAAGAACCACCGTTTGTCCAAGCCATCCTAGACGCACCAATCTCTTAGAAAAGTCGATTGCCGACCTTAGTCAAGTACGATTGGACGACCGATCCAGTTGACCATGTGGAGACTTATGAATCCATCATTGAATTCCATGCCTACTCAGACGCGATGAAGTGTCGAACTTTCTCCATCACTTTGCAGGAGCCAGCGAGAAAATTGTTCTGACTGCTTACCCCCTACTCAATCTCAACTTGGAAATAGTTGAGAAAAGCCTTTGTGGCCTAGTTCGTGACCAAAAAGATGCAAGACAGTAAGATACCTACCTCTTCTCGATCCGTCAGAAGCTTAAAGAGTCGGTTATAGATTATATCAAGCAGTTTATGGCAGAGCAAATCAAGGTGGAGAACTGTACTAACTTGCTAGCTCGTTCCGCCTTTTGCAATGGCGTGACACACTAAAAGTTGAGCTGGTTGTTGGTAGAGAAGCCAAAATCGACCTTGAAAGGTTACCTTGACCGAGCAACCAAGTTCATTGAAGCCGAGAACATCACGATGTCCAAAGACGATAAGTACTTCAAGAAAAACTTTTCATAAAAATCCGAGAAGAAGAAGGAAGACAAGAAAAACAACGGTATGAACTCATCTCTCCGACATGATTATAGTAGGGAGATGACCAGAAGATTGACAAGCCCCAGAGATTTAGCTTGTTTACCCAGCTAAGGGTCTTAATCTTTGAAATATTGGGAAATATCCAAGATGGAAAGCTCGGCCTACTGATTGATCCAAGGTTGATGCAACAAGATCATGAGCAATGAGATAATTCCAAATTCTACTGGTTTCAACGAGACCATGACCATTATGCTTTTGATTGTTTCGATTTGAAGCAACAAATTGATGTGCTAATTCGACAAAGCTACTTTTAAAAGTACATTGGTAAGAGGGACCAAGATAGCAACTCGAAGCCATCGAGTAGTAAGAAAGAAAAGAAAAGGGAGAGGTCTAGAACTTCCCCGAAACGTGAAGACCGACCCTCTGTGATCAGTGTTAGGGTTGGCTTCTTACTGTAGAAACATGTGTCAGTAGTCGTGTTTGACCATGTTTTTTGACCCCTTTCCCATCATTATTTATCAAAAAGAATTACATATTCTTAAAGTAGAACTTGCATAGAACATTTATGCACAAAAGTCAAACTATGGTACTTTAGGAAAAAAATGAGAAAAATGCGATCAAAGTTGGAAGAAAATAACTGTTTTCTGTTTTGCAGGAATTGCACCTGGCGCAATTTTGAAGAATAATTTAGCCAAAACCTGCGTTTTGATTAATGAAGGGCAAGAATGACATTTTCCATGTGTTTGAATCAAAGTTTAACCGTGAGTCTAAGTCAAATGGGAGTGGTTAGGTGTATCTGAACTCATTTCCACCTAAAAAGATGGGAAGTTCAATAACTCCAAGGGCCTATATAAGAAAGTCATCCTTCCAGCAGCAAATCATCCATTCCAAGCTCGTTTTCAGCTTCATTTACTTTCTTCTTTGTTGAAGAACTTGTTCTTAGGCTTTATATTTATATTTTAATTGATATTTCCTTGTATTTTCATACTTTTGCTTCTCGTATTGCTTTTAATTCAAGTTCTATCTTTTGTTCTTCAGTTATTATGTTCTTCTGATGTTCTTTAGTGAGTTTACACTCCCCTCACGCTCAAGAAAGAAGAGGGTCAAGCTAGAACTCATTGTTCGGCTCGTTTATCCGTTTTAATTCAATGAAAAATACTTCCTTTATGTTTTCGTGCATTTTCTTTCCTTTAAGAATGTTATAGATCAGTTATCAACATCTTTATGGAATGCCTTAGTCAAAATGATTTGATTTTCAACACGCTCGGGATTTCCCCGAAATTGAGCCTGACACTTTTTTTGGGTTGGTTTATAAAAACTCCTCTTTACGTCTTTTTTTCATTTGGCCAGTGGGAACTTGATTTATACACTAAAGCCTAACCCTGAGAAGGGTGAGTTAGGTAAAATAATAGGAAACCAATATGGGATGTGACTTAGACATAAGCGCATAAAATATGGTCCTAGACATAGGCCCTCTGACCCATAATGTATGTGAATTGATAATTATTCTTTAGGATTGTAATCACACATAGACATATGATTGTATGTTACCCTAGCCTCTGCAGCAACCAAAAGCAGTAGTGAAAGAGTAGAACTCAGATTTCAAAGAAAAGCTAGAATTGCCCCTAGTGCATTTTCCCAACAAAGTGTGTTTTCCATATTTTACATCAAAACTAAGGTAAGAAGCAAAGAGGTTGAGTTTTATTAAATTGCTTGATAGTTAAAACCCCAAACAACAACATTTCATCACATTTTTCTTCCTAAAACACAATTGCATATTTGAACCATTTCACGACATTACTTGATTTTGAAAAGCAACAAGTCCCTGAGGATTCGACCTTGGATTACTTCCGAGTATTACTTGTGACTGTGTGTGCTTGTACGAGTCTCTAATCGTTTTTGAAGGTAGAGAAAGTCTCAACAAGTTTTTGGTGCCATTGCTGGGGACTTAAGTTTTCTAATCATATCAAGTGAATTGTTTCATGTGTGATTGTTGCATACCTTTGTCATTGGACCCAATTGTTATATCTAACCTTTAAAGGGAGTTGTGTATGAGCACAAGGTCTGGTTGGTTGACCTTTGATCCAGAGATTGAAACAACCCTTAAAAGGATAAGGCGTGAGCAGAGGTTGAGAAAAGAAAGAGAAAATTAAAAAGAGAAAGAAGTTGAAGAAGAGACCATTGAGATGAATAGAAATCCACAAGATCCTCCACCTCCAAAAAATCCACCTGTGAACAGAGATATGGCAGGTGAAGGAGCAGCAAACTGAGTAGCTGGAGAAGTCCCTAATCCGATCCTACTAGCAGATAATCGAGATATAGCCATGCGGAACTATGTTACTCATGCGTTCCACAACTTAAATTCAGGGATAAGTAATCTTTATCCCAAGCCGCATAGTTCGAGCTTAAGCCAGTCATGTTCCAGATGTTGCAGACGATGGGCCAGTTCGGAGGATTAACTAACGAAGATGCTTACTTCCATCTCAAATCTTTCATTTGAAATAGCTAATGCATTTCAACTTCCTGGTGTCTTTGAGGATGCACTAAAACTAAAAATGTTTCCTTTTTCTCTGAAGGACGGTGCAAGAACTTGGCTAAACGCGCTATAACCAAATTGTATCACAACGTGGGTGGAACTGATGGAGAAATTTTTGGCAAAGTACCATACTTTGACCAGGAGCACAAACCTTCAGGAAGACATTGTGTCTTTTCGACAGAAGGAGAACGAAGCAGTTTAAGAAGCTTGGGAGCATTTTAAAGAGTTACTTAGAAGATGCCCGAACCATGGATTGCCCGCATGTGTGCAGATTGAACAGTTTTATAGAGGATTGGATGATTCATCGAGAATGATGTTGAACACTGCAACCAATGGCTCATTGTTAGAAAAGTCGGTTAATGAGATCGTTGACATTTTAAACAAGATGACAGAAATTAATGACGAAGGAGAAATAGGAAGGTCATTGCCAAAGAAGCAAGCATCAGCCGAAGTCTCTGAATTAGACACAGTAGCCTCAATGCAAGCCCAAATGGCGGTTATGAACCAGATGTTAAAACAACTGACAATGGAGAAGGAAACCAAAACTGCCACCTCAGCGGCGATTCTTGAATTCTCTCCTGTTTTATAAATTTCAGATAGATGTCGTGTTTATTATGGTGATAACCACTTGTATGAGAACTGTCCAGCTAATCCGGCATCTATTTTCCATGTAGGTCAAGGTGCTCAGCAAAACTTCAATCCGTATTCAAACACTTACAACCCTGGATGGGGGCACCATCCAAACTTTTCTTAGAATAACCAAGGAGTAGCAAGTAGTAGTGCACAAGCACCTACTCAACAATACAAGCAAAACTACACTCATCCTGGTTTTCCCACGYAACCAGCATTGTCACCACAATAGTACAATCAGCAAATAGTTCAAAATAACACTCAGCAAGGTGGTAACAATGGAAGTTTGGAGGCCATGATGAAAGAATTCATAACAAGGACTGATGCTGCGATAAGAAACTTTGAGATGCAAGTGAGGCAGATAGTGAATGACAAAAAATCTAGACCATAAGGTACACTGCCAGGACACACGGAGAATCCAAAAGCGAGATCTGAAGGTAAGGAGCAGTGTAAGGCGGTCATCACAAGAAGCGGACTAAGTTATGATGGACCCTCACTTTTAGATGAAGGAGCCGATGCAGTTACACCTGTTCCTGCATCCACCTCCACTCCATAACCAGAAGAGAAAGTAGAACTCGTAAGTTCAGAAGAGAAAGGTAAGAAGGCAGATAAAAGTAAGTAAGTAGTGCCTTGCACTACTCCGTAGGTCGGTAACTTTAAGATTCCTCCACCTTCCCCTAAAGACTAGTTAAGAAAAATCAGGATAGTCATTTTAAGAAGTTCTTTGAGATTCTAAAACAGTTGCATATAAATATACCTCTCATAGATGCCATAGAGCAAATGCCTAACTATACTAAGTTTTTGAAAGATATTATTTCTAGGCGTAAGAAGTTAGGAGAACATGAGACGGTAACCCTAACAAAATGCAGTAGTGATGCTCTAGGGAATCCATTGCCTGTTAAATGTAAGGATCCATGTAGTTTTACTATCCCTTGCTCAATAGGTGGTAAGAACTTAGGGAGAGCATTGTGTGACTTAGGCGCAAGCATTAATCTCATGCCTCTTTCTGTCTTTAAAGAGTTAAATATAGGAGAGGCTTGTCCCACTACTGTGACTTTGCAACTAGCGGATATGTCCATTAAGAAAGCGGAAGGAAAAATAGAGGATGTGCTTGTTAAAGTCGATAAATTAATTTTTCCCGTCGGTTTCATAATTTTGAATTGTGAAGCAGATCTTGAGGTGCCGATCATTCTTGGGAGGCCGTTTTTAGCAACTGGAGACACAGTAGTCAATGTTAGGAAAGAAGAGATCACTATGAAGGTCAATGATAAGCAAGTCACCTTCAACGTCCTTGATGCGATGTGGCTCCCGGATGCAGTCGAGGAGTGCTCTGCAATAGGGGCAAATTTGGAGGAACTCTAGCAAATGATCGTGGAAGAATTAGAAGCAGATTTGAAGGCCGCAGAAAAAGAAGCAAAAATTGCGCCTGGTGCAATTTTGCCATCATTTGAGCGTTTTGAGTTTTTGCAGCCAACAGTAGCTGATTTGAAAGTCTTGCAACCTTCCATCATTGAACCTCCAGAATTGGATAAGAAACTCCTACCCTTTCATTTAAAATATGCCTATTTAGGTTTAAATGATACTTTGTCGGTTATCATTTCTTTGTACTTGTCTAATGGACATGAATCTTTACTTTTTCAGGTTTTATCGAAGTACAAGAGGGCTATTGGATGGACTATAGTGGACATAAGAGGAATTAGCCCTACCTTTTGCATGCATAAAATCATCCTAGAATAAGGAGCCACCAATTCTATCGAGAGCCAAAGGAGGCTCAACCCCAAAATGAAAGAGGTGGTCAAGAAGGAGATAATAAAATGGTTAGATACTAGGGTGATCTACCCCATTTCAGATAGCAACTAGGTTAGCCCGGTCCAATGCGTTCCCAAGAAGGGTGGTATGACGGTGATAACCAACGATGACAATGAGTTGATCTCGACAAGGACGGTGACTGGTTGGAGAGTGTGTATGGACTATTGCCACCTAAACGAGGTAACTCGAAAAGACCATTTTCCACTACCCTTTATTGATCAAATGCTTGATCGTTTTGTAGGGAAGGAGTGCTATTGCTTCCCTAGACAAGTATTCTGGTTACAACCAGATTACAATAGCTTCAGAGGACCAAGAAAAGACCACGTTCACATGTTCCTATGGGACATTTGCGTTCCGGAGGATGTCATTTGGTCATTGCAATGCTCTCGCCACCTTCCAAAGATGCATGACTGTTATTTTTTCTGACATGGTAGAAAGCACGGTAGAGATATTCATGGATGATTTTTCTGTGTTTGGTGCGTCGTTTGATGTTTGTTTAGAGAATTTAGAGAATGTTTTAAAAAGGTGTGAAGAGACTAACCTTGTTCTTAATTGGGAGAAGTGCCATTTTATGGTACATGAAGGTATAGTCCTAGGTCATAAAATTTCAGGAAAAGGAATTGAGGTCGATAGGGCTAAAATAGACTTGAATGCCAAACTACACCCTCCCACTACTGTAAAAGGTGTTAGAAGTTTTTTAGGACACGCGGGTTTCTACCGCCGTTTTATAAAAGATTTTGCGAAAATTTATAAACCTTTGTGTCAGCTGTTGGAAGTGGATCGACCCTTTGTTTTTTCTGAACACTGTTTGAAAGCTTTTGAGACACTCAAGGACGCACTTAGCTCAGCACCTATCATAATTGAACCAGATTGGAACTTGCCATTTGAACTAATGTGTGATGCAAGTGATTTTGCTGTAGGTGCGATGTTAGGTTAGCGAAAAGGTAAAGTTCTTCATCTTGTTTATTATACAAGTAAAACTTTGAATAATAGTAAGTTAACCTACACTGTGACTGAGAAAGAGCTTTTAGCTGTTGTTTTCACATTTGATAAATTTCGTTCATATTTGATTGGAACAAAGGTAATAGTTTTTACAGATCACTCTGCATTAAAATACTTGTTTGCTAAAAAAGAAGCCAAGCCTAGGTTAATTAGATGGATATTATAGCTACAAGAATTTGATCTAGAGATAAAAGATAGAAAAGGAACAGAAAACCAAGTAGCAAATCATTTATCTAGGCTAGAGTCTTCTTTACAACATGATAGTAGTGAGATTAAAGAGCATTTTGTTGATGAGCATTTGTTAGCTATTTCTGAAGTTCCTTGGTATGCTGATTATGCAAACTATCTGGTTAGTAATATAATTCCTAATGATTTGAGTAAGTACCAAATAAAGAAGTTCTTTCATGATGTTAGGTTTTATAGATGGGATGAACCTTTCTTGTTTAAACTGCGACCTTACAATATTCTTCAGAGGTGTGCTGCTGAGCATGAACAGAAGGAGATTTTGGAGGCGTGCCACAAATTACCATATGGTGGACATTTCTCTGGACGTAAAATTGCAGCAAAGGTCCTCCAAAGTGGTTTCTTCTGGCCGTCCTTATTTTGAGATGCTCACATATTCGCTCAAGGTTATGACCGCTGTCAAAGATCAGGTAACTTGACACGGGGACATGAGATGCCCTGAAAACCAATATTGGAAGTAGAGTTGTTCGATGTTTGGGGCATCGACTTCATGGGTCCGTTCCCACCTTCATTCGGTAAGAATTACATTCTCTTGGTTGTTGACTATGTTTCGAAACGGGTTGAGGCTTTGGCCATCCCAAATAATGATGCCAAAGTAGTTTCTCTCTTCTTGCCAAAGTTTATTTTCACTCGATATGGTACACCTAGATGCTTGATTAGTGATATGAGGGCACACATTTTTTAAATAGAGCAGTAAGTAACTTGTTAAAAAAGTATAACATTCATCATAAGATTGCTACTGCATATCACCTTCAAACTAATGGATTAGCGGAGGTATCAAATAGAGCAATAAAGTTAATTTTAGAGAAATCTGTGAATGTGAATAGGAAGGACTGGGCGATTAAGCTTGACGATGCTTTGCGGGCCTATAGAACTACTTATAAAACTTCGTTAGGCATGTCCCTTTATCGCATTATTTTTGGTAAAGCTAATCATCTTCCACTAGAATTAGAACGTAGAGCATTTTGGGCTACGCGGAAACTAAATTTTGATTATGTTGCTGCAGGTGAAGCAAGGTTGCTACAGTTACATGAGTTGGATGAGTTTTGTCAGTTTTCTTATGAGAATGCTAAGATGTATAAAGAACAAACCAAAAAGTGGCACGATAAGAAAGTAATGGATAAGAATTTGGAATCTGGAGACTCAGTATTGTTGTTCAATTCTAGATTAAGGTTGTTTCCTAGAAAGCTCAAGTCTAGATGGTCAGGCCCGTTTGTAGTTGAATGTATTTATCCACATGGAGCTGTGGATTTAAGTGACTCGAAAGGTGATTTCTTTAAAGTAAATGGACATCGAGTCACGAAATACTTTGGTGAGCATATTGACAGAGGTAAAACCTCTGTACTATTGAAAGATCTATGAAAACAATAGCGAAAACAGTCCATCGGTTGGTGTTGAGGGCGTTTTTATGTAAAATATTTTTTGTCTTCTTTTTGCAAAATTTTTACATTTTCTTTAAGGCTTTTTTGTGTAGATTTCAAATCTAATTTTTGTTTTTGCATTGGAATTTTGCAGAATCAAGATCTGACCCACGTCAACATTGCGCCAAGCGCAATTTAAGAAGACAAGAATCGATTTTCGAATTTTTAGCATGATTTTCGTGGGCTTTATGTAGGTTATGTTTAAATGGGCTTTGGGTTGTTTTTAAATAAAAAGGAGGCCCAACAATAATCCAAATTATGTTTTAATATGTTTTTAAACATAAAACAAAAAGCCCTAAGTTTTCAAAACCTCTCTCATTTGCGATTTCCAACTCTCAAATCCCTCACTTGTTTTCAAATCTTCTCTCAAGAAATCTTCAAAAATACCAAATTTTTCTCACCACCCTCTCTTTTTCGGCACACTTAGGGTTTGTTGGAGGAGTTTTTTTTTTTTTGTGTGTTGATCGTGAAGGAAGCTAACAAACCATGGAAGACTCTTCCTACTCCAAGCCATGCGACAAAGATAAGAGGAAAAAGAAGGTGTTGTTGCCACCGCCAACTAAATCGGGTATGATTCGTTTAGAACCTCCTATGATTTCTCATGAAAAGCTAGTTTTTGATCCTAGGAAACAAGGAAGAAAATTTAAGGAAGCTTTAAGAATGAGTCCTAGAAGGAATCAATCCATAGGTGGCGCACATTCTGAAAAAATCAATATAGAATCGTATGATGCTAGGGTGAATAAAGAAGTTCATTGTCAAAAGAAATTAGGGGGAGTTAGTAAGGTCTATCTTCGAAAAAGCCAATCATTGGAAGAAAAAGGTGTTACTTTACATGAGAAAATTGCTAGACTTAATGAGAGAGTAGATATTGAAAATAAAAAGAAAGAAATTAGGGATAAAGAGAACGAGGGCATTCGTGCTAAGATTGAAGTGATGGGATGCAAATCTCGGAGCGGAAGCGATGATCATCATTCATCAATTTTGAAAAACAAATCAAATGTGCAAAAATTAAATACAGGGGAAAACTTACGTTTGAAGAACTGTTTTTCAACGATTTCCCGAACACCACCAATAGACCTTCCTTACTATCCTCAGGGTGCGACGATCTCGCTTGTGGGAGCGTCGGTTTGGAACGTGAGAGAATTGAGAGAGTGTGTAATTGATAGAATTGCTTGAGAGTGTCTGTTCTGTTCTTAGTAGAACCTTTCTACAAAAAAAAAACAACAACAAAAGAAATTGTGACGTGGGGAGTTACCCCACGTCACTTAACTCCCCACTCCCCCTCATTTTTGCAGGGAAGTTATATATTAATTATATATATTAATATTATTAATAAATAATAATAATTCGTATATAATTAATATATATATTTATTTAATTAATTAATCATATTAATTAATAAATAATTATTAATTATTAATCTAATTAACAATTAATATATATATATATATATATATATAAATCAAATAAATAATTAACACTTAATTATTTATTACAAAAATAGAATCATATTCTCTCATATAACCTATAGTTGTAATGTACATCTTATGCACATTATTTTTAACCTATAGTTGTAATATGAATCATATTTATATTAATTTTATTTGAATCTCATTCAAATAATTTCTCTCATAATATATAGTTTCGATTAGAATTAACTATATCTTAGAATGTATCACTGTACATATAATCTCTTGAGCAATTTGAACATTTCAAATTTTTTCAAAAACTTGATCCTCGTTTTACCCGTTATGAGCTTGCAAGGGGGCCTAATGGACCTACAGATCAGAAGCTCAAACGATGTGAGATTAATTGGCCAAACTCATTGACCGAGTTAATCAACATTCGTTAACTATGGATCACTCCACTAAAGACCCGCAGGTGCACTCTTCTCACTACAGAATGCTTTCGTGTCCACGGATATACGACCACTAATGACAAGTCAATCCTTCACGAGTGCTCGTAACTCAAGCTGGGTCAAATTATCGTTTTACCCCTGAGTTACATCTTGCTCCTTAAATACCACTGCTCCTCTAATAAACAACCCGATTATGGTCCGACCAATAACTGGAAGTCCCTCTCGGGCCAGTGAGAGGGTGGGGCCCCTTGTTCAAGTCCCGGAGTCAGTAATTAAGAGAACACTCATCTACTCCCCTAAAGTCGGGGAGAAGTGAATTCCATCTTGTGAAGTTATGTTCCCAGCTCTCCACTCGGTCTCGTCCCCAAAATGGTAGGAATATTGAGTCGGCAACTTGGGCAACTCTCACCCATACAGACCAAAGGACGAGCCCTCGCGGGCAGGAGTCCATAACTCACTCAGGATTGAGAATGAGTTGTTTGGTCATCCTATGAAATAGCAATCTGTAAGTCAACGATGTTACATCTAAAGATTGTCTATTTCGCAGTCTGGTCTTATACAAACTCATTGTATAGGATACCCGCACTCACATGTCTCCACACGAATGACCTGGATTGTGTCGTCTGTAACATTTACAAAGTGGGTCGTATCCATAATGTTGCCAGGATAAGGTACCCAGCCTTATCCGTATACTATAGACCTTTTAGGTTATTCACGGGACATTATCCACTCGTATATCAGGGGTATATCAAATATATACCTAGTATATATACTGTCCCGGTTACATGATAATAACCTTGGATGTTTAGTTTATTGGATTTTGTACAATGCAATGATATGAATTCAACAACAAATAGATTGAATAAAACTTTATTGAATATATATTTATTTTTATATAAATACAAACTATGAGTTTAGGGCAACACACCCAACATGAAGAACTAAACGTAAAATGGCAAGAATTCATGGAAAAGTCAATAAAAGTAAGTGAAGAGATTTAGCTTGAGTTAAATAGTATGAGTATACGTCGTAGGTTGAATTCCTCTCAAGATAACCCTGTTTCCGAATCTTTATAAGTATATATCTCTCCCCCTATTTCCGCTACTATTGCTATGAATGTTGAAGGTTAAGAACAGGTTAGTGGAGACTCTAAACACAACACAGAGCCCTTGGAGCATTCAGATTCGGCCACAGTCGAAATACATTGCCAAATTGCACCTGGCGCAATTTTGGAGGACACTCCACCGACCACTCTACAAGGTATTTTGTCTCCCTCTTTTCCAGATCCTATCTTGACTAAAAAGCCCTTAATTTTTGCTGATTCAGAGCAGGAAAGGACAACATCAAAAGTTGCCGAAATTTTGGTGACTTTGAATGAAGCGAGGGGGGAGATCCATTGGAGGATGATGGAAATAGTGGGGCAGCACAAAAATGATTAAATGTTTAGGGAGAGGATGGAGATCTTGGAGAATTACCCAAGAAGTGCATGGAGATGAGTTTAAGGACGAAGAAGAAAATGACGACATATCTCAATATGAAGTAAGAATACGAACTCTGGTGCACAAATCTCAACAAGATGAGGAACAAGAGCGAGAAGGAACATCCGGGTCCTGTGGATTTCCCTAATGAGGCCATGGAGGAAGCCTCTTCATCTTCTTCAAAAGGTAAGTCCCCTTCTTTATCAAGTTTGAAAGTTTCTAACCCCAACTTTGTTGCTACTGCAAAGACCTCAGAGGAAGAGGTGTGTTTGGCCCAAATGGTGAAAAAAACACGAAAGAAGAAAAACGTTGCAGAAATTGCGCCTAGCGCAATTTCCAGGCCAAGGACTCGAGCTGCTGTAGAACGTTTGACTGCCCAAAAAGAAGCCGAGGCTGGTCCATCTAAAAAAGCCAAGAGGGCTAGGGTGCTAAGAGGGGCAGAAGAGCCACCTGAGGATGCCAACGAAGAGAAGCCCGATTCTACTGAACAAACACCATCAAGAGTCAAACGGGTGAGATTGGAGGTAAAAAGGCCTGACTTCACAGCACGTGATATCCTTGTTGAGAGGTGCTTTGGTGAAGCACAAGAGCCCGTCCCAAATATGTTAGGAAGGGGATTGTAGAGGATGGTTGGGAGACATTATTTGCCCCAACTACGCTTGTCTCAGAGGACTTGGCAAAGGAATTTTATGCCGCCATCAATCCGAACCATGGAGACGTAGTGAGAGTACAGGGTAAAATGGTTTGTTGGATGTGTTTAATGCCATAGGTAATGAAGTTTTGGTGCATCTATCGAACGAGCAAGTGAAGGAGGCACATAGACTTATTTGTAGACCACACAGGACATGGACCGTTTCGACAATGAGGAAGCTTTTCCAAAAGACCCTTGACATCAATGAACAAGCAACGGTTTGGTCATATGTGGTGAAAAACTGGTTGATCCCCACTTCTCACGATTCCTCTATTAAGCACAACAGCGCGATGATGATGTACATCATAATGAAGGGAATTGAATTCAATTTTGGATAACTCATAAAAAATGAGATTCGGAGTTGCTCAGAGAAAATGGTAGGTTAATTTGTTTTTCCTAGACTAATAACTGAGTTATGTTTGCAGGCGGGAGTGGAGGTCGATGATGCGAATGTATTGACGCTCAAGAAGCCGGTCACATCCCTAAGGAAAGTTCAGGGATATTCGATTGTTCGAGAGGAAGACTCTCCCATTACCGCTGCGGATCCCGAGACCCGAGGAGTGGTAACTAGGGAGCAATATGACGAGCTTGGGCACAAGTATGAGCTTCTTTTGGTTACTCAACATGCCACATGCGAGTTCCTCAAGAAGTTATATGGTGATGAAACACCTTCTTTCCCCGATGAGCTTGCGGCCGACTTACCATCTTCTCCCAGTCTTCCTACCGATTCCACCGGTGATGAATCTTCGGATGATGATTAGGGGAATATCTACCTCTCTTTGCTTTGATACTGGGATCTTTATTTTGTATGCTAGGTTGTTTGGTTTAGCTTGGTTAGTTTATTTTGTATATTAGGTAGTGTAGGTTGTTTTTGTTCTTATAGTTTTCATGCATAGAACATTTCTGTACAAAAGTCAAACTATGGTACTTTAGGAAAAATATGAGAAAAATGCAGTCAAACTTCGAAGAAAATAACTGTTTTCTGTTTTGCAGGAATTACGCTTGGCGCGATTTTGAAGAACAATTTTGCCAAAACGTGCGTTTTGATTAATGATGAGCAAGACAGACAGTTTCCATGTGTTTGAATCAAAGTATAACCGTGAGTCCAAGTCAAATGGGAGCGGTAAGGTGTATCTCAACTCATTTCCACCTAAAAAGGTGGTAAGTTCAATAACTCCAAGGGCCTATATAAGAAAGTCATCCCTCTAGCAGTAAATCATCCATTCCAAGCTCGTTTTCAGCTTCATTTACTTTCTTCTTTGTTAAATAACTCGTTCTTAGGCTTTAGATTTGATGGGATGTGAAGCCCGCAGCGGAAGCGATGATCATCGTTCATCAATTTTGAGAAACAAAACCAAATATGCAAAAATGAAATACAGGGGAAAACTTACGTTTGAAGAACTGTTCTTCAACGATTTCCCGAACACCACCAATAGACCTTCCATGCTATCCTCTGGGTACCGAGATCGTGCTTGTGGGAGTGTCGATTTGGAACGTAAGGGAGAATTTTTGAGAGAGATCTCTTCTAGAGAAATTGCCTTGGGGTCACGCTATGCTTCATACATCTCATGCCTTCTCTGTTTTGCTGTGTTTCAACAAATATAGAAAAAATGACCTGGGAAGTTACTCCACGTCAACAATAACCTCCCACTTCCCTGCAATTAAGTAGGGAGTGATTTATTAATTTTATTTTATTAATTAAATTAATATTAATTAAATAAATATTAATTAATTTAATATGTATAATTAATTAATCTTATTAATTAATTATTAATCTAATTGACAATTAATTAATCAATTATGTGTATATATATTAATTAAATAAATAATTAACACTTAATTATTTATTATCATAATAGAATCATATTCTAAAGCATTTCTCTCGTATAACCTACAGTTGTAATGTATATCTTATGCACATTATTTTTAACCTATAGTTTTAATATGAACCTTATTCATATTAATTTTATTTGAATCTCATTCAAATAAAGTCTCTCATAATATATAGTTTTAATTTAGAATTAACTACATATTATAATGTATCAATATACATATATTTCCTTAAGCAATTTGAACAGTTCAAATTCTTCCAAAAACTTGATCCTCGTCTTACCCGTTATGAGCTAGCAAGGGGACCTAATGGACCTACAGATCAGAAGCTCCAACGATACGAGATTAATCGGTCAAACTCATTGACCGAGTTAATCAATATTCGTTAACTACGGGTCACTCCATTAAAGACTTGCAGTGGCACTCTTCTCACTGTAGAATGTTTTCGTGTCCATGAATATACGACCATTAATGACAAGTCAATCCTTCACGAGTGCTCGTAGCTTAAGCTGGGTCAAATTATCGTTACCCCTGAGTTACATGTTACTCTTTAAATACCACTACTCCTCTAATGAACAATCCGGTTATGGTCTGACCAATAACCGGAAGTCTCTCTCGGGCCAGTGAGAGGGTAGGGCCCCTTTTCGGTCCCGGAGTCAACATTTAAGAGAACACTCATCTACTTTCTAAAGTCGGGAGAAGTGAATTCCTTCATGTGAAGTTATGTTCCCAGCTCCCCACTCGGTCTCGTCCCCAAAATGGTAGGAATATTGAGTTGGCGACTCGGTCCACTCTCACCCATACAGATCAAAGGATAAGCCCTCACGAGCAGGAGTCCATAACTCACTCATGATTGAGAATGAGTTGTCTGGTCATCCTAAGAAATAGCAATCTGTTAGTTAACGGTGTTACATTTAAAGATTGGTTATTTCGCGGTCCGGTTTTATACAAACTCATTGTATAGGATACCCCCACTTGCATGTCTCCACACAAACGACGTGGATCGAGTCGTCTGTAACATTTACGAAGTGGGTTGTATCCATAGTGTTGTTAGGATAAGGTACCCAGCCTTATCCATATACTATAGACCCTTTAGGTTATTCTCGGGACATTATCCTCTTGTATATTAGGCATATATCAAATATATACCCAGTATATCAAGGGTATATCAAATATATACCCAGTATATATATTTTTCCGATTATATGAAAATAACCTTGGATGTTTAGTTTGTTGAATTTTGGACAATATAATGCTATGAATTCAACACAAATTGATTGAATAAAACTTTATTAAATATATATTTGTTTTTACATAAATACAAACTACGAGTTTAGGGCAACACACCCAACAAACCCCCACTTGAACTAAACTCGAGTGGGGTGTACATTATCATAAAGCAAAGGGAAAATACAAAAAAGTAGGGAATACACTATACCCATTACATTTCTCCCACTTGCCCTAGACTTATCGTACAAATCTCGTCGACCTAGACTTTCTAGATGACCCTCAAACACTTTAGCCGTGAGCGCTTTTGTAAAAAGATCAGCAATATTGTGCTCCGAAGGGATCTTTGTGACGATCACATCTCCTTGTTGCACTATCTCCCGTATAAGGTGGTACTTCCTTTCGATGTGTTTGCCTCTCTTCTGGTTTCAAGGTTCTTCCTTAGCCAAACCGCTTCTTTTTCTGCTTCACAAGCTGCAACATACTTAGCCTCCATCGTGGAGTCTGCGATGCATCTTTGTTTGATGTTTTGCCGAACTACCGCTCCTCCATTAAGAGTGAATACTAACCCCGACGTGGATTTCCTTGAATCCTTTTATATTTGGAAGTCAGAGTCAGTGTATCCTGTAAGGATCAAATCCTTAGCGCCATACATGAGCTTGTAGTTCCCCGTTCTCCTTAGATACTTGAGGATTCCCTTAACAGCAGTCCAGTGATCATATCTTGGTTTGGATTGATACCTACTGACCATCCCTACTACATAGCAAATGTCAGGCCTAGTGCACAGCATAGTGTACATCAGGCTGCTCACTGCTGAAACATAAGGTATACGTCTCATATCCTCAACTTCTTGAGGTGTCTTAGGACATTGGTCCTTACACAGATGAATTCCATGCCTGAAGGGCAATAAGCCTTTCTTAGAATTCTGCATCGAATATTGAACAAACATCTTGTCGATATAAGTTGCTTGAGACAGGGCTAGCGTTTTGTTCTTGTTATCCCTTAGAATTTGGATGCCAAGAACATACCGAGCTTCTCCCAAATCCTTCATTTGGAACTCAGTAGCTAACCATTTCTTTATGTCAGTGAGGTATCCTACATCATTCCCAATGAGTAGGATATCATCCACATACAACACTAAGAAGGCTATAGTGTTGTTGACAATCTTCTTGTATACACAAGGCTCATCAACATTTTGGTCAAAACCATAAGTTTTGATCGTAGTATCAAACCTTATGTTCCAAGATCGAGATGCTTGTTTCAATCCATATATGGACCGTTTAAGCTTGCAAACCTTTTGCTCTTGACCTTGAGCTATGAATCCCTCGGGTTGAGACATATAAATACTTTCTTCAAAATTGTCATTCAGAAAGGCAGTCTTGATGACATTTTCCAAATCTCATAGTCATAATATGTGGTAATAGACAAAAGTATTCTTATGGACTTGAGCATAGCTACAAGGGAGAAGGTTTCTTTATAGTCGACCCATTCCCTTTGTGTGTAGCCTTTTGCCACAAGCCTCGCCTTGTAGGTCTGTACCTTCCCTTCGGCATCTCGTTTTCTCTTGTAGATCCATTTGCACCCTATGGGTCTTACCCTCTGAGGTTGGTCTACAAGTTCTCATACGGAATTGAAGTACATAGACTCCATTTCCAGGTCCATGGCTTTGACCCATTTGTCATTGTTGACATCTTCCATTGCCTGTTTGTAGGTCAATGGATTCTCGATGCCATCATCAAGTATGACAACTTCGGTTTTATTTAAACCCACATAACGGCCAGGTTGTGATATAATCCTCCCACTACGTCGAGGCACCATCAATTCTTGAGGTGGATGTGACTGACGTGATGTGCTGGCTTCATCAACAACTCTTGTTGAAGTACCAGCTTGATCAACAACTCTTGTTGACTTATTTGTAGCCTCTTCGAAAATCTCGTTTATCACTACCTTATTTTGTGGTTTATGATCTCGAACGTGGTCTTCTTCCAAGAAGGTGGTATTTGTCAATACAAACACTCTATTTTCTTGTGGATCGAAGAAAAGACCACCTCTCGTCTCTTTAAGGTAACCTACGAATAGGAATACTTTTGAACGAGGTTCCAGTTTCTTTGGGTTAGTCATGAGCACGTGTGCTGGGCATCCCAAAATGTGGAAGTGACGTAAACTAGCTTTACGACCCTTCCATAGCTCAAAGGGTGTTTCAGAAACACTATTCGATGGAACTACGTTCAAAACGTAAACTGCAGTCTCCACTGCGTAAGCCCAAAACAAGTTAGGCAACTGAGCATAGCTCATCATTGATCGAACCATGCCCAACAGAGTTCTGTTTCTCCTTTCTGATACACCGTTTTGTTGAGGTGTTCTGGGGGCTGAGAGTTGGGACGTAATTCTATGTTCTATCATATAGTCCTAGAATCTCAAGTCCATATACTCTCCACCCCGATCAGATCAAAGTGTTTCAACGGTTTTACCTAATTGATTTTCAACTTTAGTCTTGTATTCCTTGAACTTTTCAAAGGCTTCAGACTTATGTTTCATTAGATATAAATAACCATACTTTGAATAATTATCTATAAAATAGATGAAGTATTTATACCCTCATTGAGCTTTAACATTCATCAGACCACAAAGTTCTGAATGTATAAGTTCTAAGAGCTCTATGGCTCCCTAACCTTTTCCAATAAAAGGTCTTTTAGTCATCTTGCCTTCAAGACAAGATTCACATGGTGGTAAAGAATCGTCTTCTAACTCACTTAGAATGTCATTCTTAACAAACCTCTCAATCCTATTGAGATTAATGTGACCTAATCTTAAGTGCAAAAGATAGGTATTTTCTTTGTGAGAAACTTTTTGCCTTTTATTTTGAGTTTTAGCATTTTAAAACAACTCGGTATTTAAAACTGTTTTAGTTATGGTTGGTTTTAGCACATAGAAATTGTTTTCAAGCAAAACAGAACAAATATTGACACCATTTCTTGAAATGAACGCTTCATTTAAATTAAAAGAAATGGAATATAAATGTTCTAACAAACAAGAAACTGAAATTAAGTTCCTTTTAATTTTAGGAACTACGTACACATTATCTAATAATATATACATATTCTTGTTTGTAAACAACTTGAGCTCCCCTACTGCCACAGTTGAGACGACCTCCCCCGTTCCGACCTTGAGAGTCATCTCTTCGGCGTGAAGCTGTCTCCAGGAACTAATTCCCTGAATAATAAACGTGATTAGTGGCTCCTGAATCCAATATCCAAGCGGAGTCATCGTTCTCCACTAAACATGTTTCCAAAACAAGCAAATCATATTTACCTTCGTTGGCTTTCTTCTTTTCGACCAAGTATTTCGAGCAGTTGCACTTCCAATGCCCGTCCATGTTGGAGTGGAAACACTTTCCTTTCTCTGCAACCTTAGCCTTGCCTTTCTTGGCAGTGGGAGCAGTAGGGTCAGGTCTAAGCCCCTTACCGGTGGCCTTCTTCTTCTTGAAAGTCTTACTTCTAGAAGAAGATGACACAAACTTGGCTCAAGAGGTCGGACCTCAATGGAACTTTTTCAAGGTGACAATGTTTGCCTCCCCTTCACGTCCCTTATTTTTCATAAGAGACTGGTAAGTCTGTGGCTCATTGAAGAGCGTGGTAAGAGTGTATTCCAGCTTATTCATAATCGCATTGCTGCGGAATTGCAAGAAACTCTACGAAAGAGATTCCAGAATAAAGCTGACCTGAGTCTGCTCGTCTATAACGGCCTCGTTCGACTCCGCCACATTGAAATGGACCATCAGGTTGAGAACGTGTTCTCACACTGATGAGCCCTCCTTCATGCGGGAGTTGTAGATGAATTTTAGGGCTTCATGTCGAGCCTGTGAGGACGGTTGTCCAAACACGCTCTGCAGCGAGTCCATGATCTCCTTAGGGATGACCGTGTCCTCGTGCTTCTTAGCAAGCACATCAGATATGCTCGCCAAGATGTAGACCTTAGCCTTGTCATTGACCTCGATCCATCTGTCATAGACGTTGCGCACGGCCACAGTGGCGTTAGGCGCAGAAGCATGAGGACAATCCTCTTACAAGACGAACCTAAGATCATCTATCACGAGTATAGTGTTTAGGTTCGATTTCCATTGTTTGTAATTCTCGCTGTTAAGTTTTTCTGCGGCTAGTGCAATAATAGAAGTAGACATGCTGAGAGTAAAAACAATCCTATATTACTTTCATGCATTATCCTTTAAACCTAATTATATTTTGGCAAAAGTAATTAAGCACCCTAACCAAATTGTTTTGCAACGACGCTTCAATGATTTAGAGCAACAGCTACCGTAGGGCAGACAACTACTCCTTCACTAAATTAAGTTGTTCTCAACTAAATTTTACACCAGAATAACTCTTATTCCTATAAACTTTAATCATTGTTTATTTGGTCAGGAAATTGCTAACTAACTTAACAACTCCTCGTAAGCGTGACCCACTACTTTCAAACCTCAGAGGTCCGCCCCAATAATCTCGTCATAGGGAAGGAAAATATTGGAGCAAAACCTAAGAGACCCTTATCCATTTCTAGAGTTTTCCTTGGTTTTGATTCCATACAATGAACCCTCCGTAGGGATGGTCGCACAAGGACGACACGCAAGTCATGTATGAAATCTCACGGTGCAAACCAATGGCCGAGACCGCAGGATGTGTTGTCACACGTCCTTCTCCTACTTACTATGAATACTATCTCCATTCACGTCAATATTGAACCATGCAAACACCTTCTGAAGGGAGGCCGCGCCCAAGGTGACACGAGGCCGAGCATAGAACTCACAGTGTGAATATAAAGGAGAACGTGAGAAAGAGAGAAAAAAATGTTATATATACCTTGTATATCAAACATATACGTGGTATATTACATATTCTCTTTTGCTCCCACTTAGTATTCTAAGACTAGGGTATATTACTTAGATAAATCCCGGCTAAATGAAATTAACTAAGTGAATTTTTAGTCGGCCCAATATAACTATTTATATTGGTAGTTGTACATTAATGTCTTAGTTTATTAAAGATTTTAATAAACTAACGATATTATTGCATGTATATAAAATATTGACTAATTCATAGGTCGATTCCCAAGTAGAGATGTTCCCTTACAGTCAGCTTAAGTACCTCAACCTTAGACAGAACCTTGCTTAGATAGGGTTCCTTATAGGAAATATTTTATATTTAGTCTTTTATCAATTCATTTGAAACCTATTTAAAACAAAATAAAAGACTACCCTCTAATCATATTAGAAGATATAACATAAGGTCCTATGTTAGCATGCAACTCTTTATTATAGATTTTAATTTCTATTTACTAAATTTTATAACTCTTATAAAATTGAAGAAATTAAAACTATAAACATGCATTGACGACATACATTAATATAACGATTATATTAACTAAAGTAATGTCATGCTCAATGAACCTTTATTTTCAACTAATTAAGAGAACACTTATGTAAATCATGAAAATAAAACATGCATTCATACATTATAACATTTATAACTATATGATGCATGATTATACATACATACTATATATCAAACATACATATTATGCATGTAACCTATGG
>NW_019104506.1:620513-634191 GCF_001995035.1 Momordica charantia
ATGCATTCATACATTATAACATTTATAACTATATGATGCATGATTATACATACATACTATATATCAAACATACATATTATGCATGTAACCTATGGTGGGATTTTAAAACTATATGGCATACAATATGCACTATACATTTAATTAAAATACACATTCATAATGCATAAAATAATTAAATAGCAAAGTTGGATCGGATTTCGGCACCCTAAGAAAAATAAGAAAACGCCCGCAATCGCCCTTGAACCGCGAACCGGAGCAACGAAATCATGTCCAAAAACACCCGGGACAGCACCTCGGCGCCTAAGGGCAGCGCCACGGCGCTAAGGCACGGCGCCATGGTGCTGCACAGTGCCGCGGCACTACAATGCAGTGCCGTGGCACTGTTCGCTGTCCCCGCAGCACCATGGCGCTACTGCATGGCGCCATGGTGCTGTCTGCGTGGTCTGCTTCATCTTTTTCGCTGTTTTCTGCAACTTTTCGCCCGATCCGACATCACGAACAGCTTTCGAGCAACCTGAATTTACAGACTCGATACAGAAACTCAATGCCCAAAACACCGGGCTCTTACATGATCAAATCAAGAAGGAAATTGCTATTTACGTGCCAAAAACCAGAAAATTTCCAACCCGCAAACCCATATTTCGAAAATAAGGAAACACCTACCAAGAACACCGATTTTGTTCCCAAAAAATCATAACATCAACACCGCTCTGATACCAATTGATGGCATGTGAATCCCGCAGCGGAAGCGATGATCATCGTTCATCAATTTTGAGAAACAAAACCAAATATGCAAAAATAAAATACAGGGGAAAACTTACGTTTGAAGAACTGTTCCTCAACGATTTCCCGAACACCACCAATAAACCTCTAGAGAGATCTCTTCTAGAGAAATTGCCTTGGGGTCACACTATGTTTCATATATCTCATGCCTTCTCTGTTTTTTTGTGTTTCAACAATAACCCCGCATTCCCCTAAAATTAAGCAAGGGAGTGATTTATTAATTTCATTTAATATTAATGAACAACCCGGTTATGGTCCGACCAATAACCGGAAGTCCCTCTCAGACCAATGAGAGGGTAAAGCCCCTTGTTCAAGTCCCGGGGTCAGCATTTAAGTGAACACTCATCTACTCCCCTAAGATTGGGGAGGAGTGAATTCCATCTTGTGAAGTTATGTTCCCAACTCCCCACTCGGTCTCGTCCCTAAAATAGTAGGAATGTTAATTCGGTGACTTGGGCCACTCTTACCCATACAGATGAAAGGACGAGCCCTCACGGGCAGGAGTCCATAACTCACTCAGGATTGATAATGAGTTGTCTGGTCATCCTAAGAAATAGCAATCTGTTAGTTAACGGTGTTACATCTAAAGATTCGCTATTTTGCGGTCCGGTCTTATACAGACTCATTATATAGGATACCCCCACTCGCATGTCTCCACACGAACGACCTGGATCAAGTCATCTGTAACATTTACAAAGTGGGCCGTATCCATAGTGTTGCCAGGATAAGGTACCCAGCCTTATCCATATACTATAGACCCTTTCAGTTATTCACGGGACATTATCCACTCGTATATCAGGAGTATATCAAATATATACATCGTATATCAGGGATATATCAAATATATACCTAGTATATATACTGTCTCGGTTATATGATAATAACCCTGGATGTTTAGTTTATTGGATTTTGGACAATGCAATGCTATGAATTCAACAACATATTTATTGAATAAAACCTTATTGAATATAAATTTGTTTCTACATAAATACAAACTACGAGTTTAGGGCAACACACCCAGCAAATTCCCACTTGAACTAAACTCGAGTGGGGTGTACATTATCATAAGGCAAAGGGAAAATACAGTAAACTAGGGCATACACTATACCCATTACATTTCTCCCCCTTGCCCTAAACTAATCGTAAAAAACTCGTAGACCTAAACTTTCTAGATGGCCCTCAAACACTTTAGCCGTAAGCACCTTCGTAAAAGGATCAGTGCTCCGAAGCGATCTTTGTGACGATCACATCTCCTCGTTTCACTATCTCCCGTATAAGGTGGTACTTCCTTTCGATGTATCTGCCTCTCTTGTGGCTTTGAGGTTCTTTAGAATTTGCCACAGCACCACTGTTATCACAATAAAATGTGTGGGCAAGTTCATGTTTGGAACGACTTCCAAATCTGTCAAGAACTTTCTAAGCTAAACTGCCTCTTTTGCTGCTTCACAAGCTGCAACATACTCAGCCTCCATGGTGGAGTCAATAATGCATCCTTGTTTGATGCTTCGCCAAACTACCGCTCCTCCATTAAGAGTCAATACTGACACCGACGTGGATTTCCTTGAATCCTTGTCTGTTTGGAAGTCATAATCAGTGCATCCTGTAAGGATCAAATCCTTAGCGCCATACACGAGCTTGTAGTCCCTCGTTCTCCTTAGATATTTGAGGATGCCCTTAACAGCAGTCCAATGATTCCTACGTTGGATTGATCCCTACAGACCATTCCTACTACATAGCAAATGTCATGCCTAGTGCACAACATAGCGTACATCAGACTGCCCACTGTTGAAGCATAGGGTATACGTCTCATATCCTTAACTTTTTGAGATGTCTTAGAACATTGTTCCTTAGACAGATGAATTCCATGCCTGAAGGACAATAAGCCTTGTTGAGCGCCCCAGGTGGGATGAAACTTAAGTACGCACTACGCTTCAATTTTCGAGCTTCCAATAATGAGGCAGAGTATGAAGCACTCCTTACCGGCCTGCAGATGGCGAGGAGCCTGGGAGTTTGCCATCTACTTATTTATAGTGATTCGCAGCTCATTGTGAACAAAATCACTAAGGAGTATCAAGCAAAAGATCCCAAAATGGAGAAATATTTGAGCAAAGTCAAGACGCTGCTTGCCGAGCTAACAAGTATTCAAGAACACCAATGCAGATGCACTAGCAAAGTTGGCCCCTACATATGAAATAGACCTCGCCAGGTTAGTACCAGTTGACATCCTTAATTCACCTTCGATATTGTAGCTCGACCTAATGGACGTTGTGTTGGGTTTCATGCCCTAAACTCGTGGTTTGTAAACATAAAACAAATATTTATTCAATAAAGTTGTTATTGGTGTTTCATTTAGAATTGCATTAACCCAAATCCAATAAACTAACATCCGAGGTTATGTCATGTAAGTGGAACAGTATATAACAGATATACAGTATATAATTAATATACATCGTATATATTTGATATACATTATATATTCGATATAGAGGTGGATAATGTTCCAGTAATAACCTAAAGGGTCTATAGTATATGGGTAACGTTGGGTACCTTATTCTGGTAACACTATGGATACGACCACTGTGTAATAGTTACAAATGTCTTGATCCAGGTCATTCGTGTGGAGGTATCCTATACAACGAGTTTGTACAAGACCAGACCGCGAAATAATTAATTTTTAACTATAACACCATTAGCTAATAGATTAATATTTCAATGGGATGACCAAGTAACTTGATCTCAATCCTGAGTGAGGTATGGACTCTTGCCTGTTAGGGCTCGAGTGGTCCGAGTCGCCAACTCAATATTCCTAAAATTTTGGGAACGAGACTGAGTGGGGAGTTGGGAACATAACTTCACAAGATGAAATTCACTTCTCACCCTTTCACTAGCTCGAGAGGGACCTCCGGTTATTGGTCGGACCATAAATCGGTTGTTCATTAGAGGATCAGCGGTACTTAAGGTCCAAGATGTAACACAAAGATAAAACGGTAATTTGACCCAGTTGTGGTTACGAACACTCATAAAGGATTGACTTATTAATAATGGTCAAAATCCATGGACGCAAAATATTCTACAGTGAAAAGAGTGTAGTTGTGGGTCTTTAATAGAGTGACTACAGTTAACGAATGTTAATTAATATGGTTAATGAGTTTAACCAATTAATCTCATATCATTGAAACTTTCGATCTGTAGGTCATTAGGTTTCCTTGCTAACTCGTAAAGGATAGTTAAGAACATTTAGTCTTGAAAAGAATTTGAATGGTTCAAATTTGTCAAAGGGAATTAAAGTTAATTGTATGAGATGCAATTAACATAATGTATGTTGATACATTGTAATATAAAGTTAATTTGGAATTGGATTCAAAATTATGAGAGAGATAGATATTAGAATTTGATTATAATATGGTTGATTAATTTAAATTTAAATTAATTAAATATGATTTAATTAAATAATGGGATACGTTAATTTGGTTAAATTAAATTAGATTAAATTAAATTAAATTAAATTAAATAAAAATAAAATAAATGGAGGAAAAACCTGTAGGGAAGTGGGAGGTTTTTCCTTCATTTTTTTTTGTGGAGCTGGGAGAGGCTTTCCTACTAATGGTGGGGGAGGTGGTGAGTGGGGAAGTGGTGACTTCCCCTTCACTCTTCCTTCCTTATAAAAGGGAGGATCTCCCTCCAGTGGCGGATATAGGATTCTGTGTCATGGGGACACAAATACATATAACTTAAGCGACGTGTGCTGCAAATTTTACCCTTCGATAAATTTCCATTTGAAAAATTTTTGGAAAAAAATTCTTATGCGTGTCAAATGAGTTACAAAATATGGAAGCATTTAAACAAAAACAAATATAGAGTTTCATTTTTAACTTAAATTTATAAGTTCTAGAAGAGTTATTAAATAGTAGATTTTGTGCATTAATCAAAATTACTTGAGAAACTTGATTTTTACTAAGTTAGTGAGTTTTTTGTTTCGTAATTTGTTTTGCTTAAAATTTTTCCTTTTGTTTTTTTAGTATAACTAATGTGGAAATCGATTGAACCTCCAACCTCTCGGCAATGAGCAACATGTCTTTTACAGTTGAATTATATTTATGTTAGAAATTTTTTAAAAATTACTATAACTAATGTAGAAATTGAATACAAAATAAAAATTATAACACTTTAGGATTGTGATATTAAATTTATTAAAACTTCACGGATGAAAGCCAGCAAACCAAGGTGACTTTTAATTAAAATGGTGTACTATTATTACCTATATTAAAAATCTGGGGGGACGGCATGTGTCCCCCTTGTCCCTTCGTGGATCCATCGGTGCTACCCTTGTTTTTTATGGTTGAATGAGTTTCCCAAAACTCTAAACGAGAAACCACTCTTTCAATCTCTAGATATCCCTCTCAGTTTTAAGACGGCTCCCAAAAACTGAGTTCTTAATATCCAGAGGATAGCAAGGAAGACTTTTTGGTGGCATTGGTGTCTACATTGAAGAAGTGTCTTCGAAGGTATGTTTCACTACTTCCTTTTAATAATGCTTATGTCTTTTCTTTATTGTATTTCCAGAGCAAGATCGAAGCACATGCATTCACGCGCTTTCTCTGCGAGATTCGATCCTTTTACGTTGAAGCTCATCAACCTACTTGGATGGATCTCATAGTGGAATCTCTAAAAGACAAGGTACCTCAAAACCAAGCTAGGGCGAGGAAGCTTGGTCATAAGGCAGTTCACTACATTTTGAGAGATGGAAAGCTCTAGAAGCGAGGGTTTTCCCTACCTCTTCTCAGATGCCTCAACTTACAAGAAGCTGATTATGTTATGCGAGAGGTCCATGTAGGCGTGTGTGGTAATTACTCTAGGGACCAGTCTATGGCAGTAAAAATTGTCCGACAAGGGTACTCCTAACTCAGCTCGACATCAAACCCAAGAGACTTAGTGAGGAAGATCAATAGGTTGTCTCTATACCGATTTAGAAAGAGTTCTTCAAAGGTAAGAAAAATTCATTTCCCAATATTTACTTTTCTGTGTTTTTAATTCAAATGGAAAATCTAAGAACACGTTTTACCGCTTYGCTCGGGATTCACATCCTTTCAATTGGTATCAGAGCACGACTTAAATTCTGATTTTTTTCCTTTTGAAATTACATAGATTTATAATGGGTTTCTGCATTTTGAATGTATGAGTTTTGCTTAATTGGATGTTTTCGAATTTTGGCATCGTAGTTGCAATTTTACTTGTTTTGATCATGTAAGGGCCAATTGTTTTGGGCATTTAATGTTGCTATCAAGTCTGTAAGTTCTTGTCGATCGATTGTCATTCGTGGGAGCATATTTGGGTGACTTTTCTACGATTTTTTGAAGAAGAAGTTGCAGACTCGAGGTGGAGTGTTGAGATGCGGAGGAGCAGCTGGAAAAATCTCGTTGGGACGTCACAACGTTGAGGCTGTCCCCAGCGTACGCGCATGCATCAGGCACTGTAGTGTTGGGACGCTGTCACAAGCGTCTCAACATTGTCCTGTTGTTCCTGAAGGTCTTGGGTTTGAGGCTCCTTCACTGAATCAAACCCAAGACTTTCRGTGATTTAGAATAATAGCCACCGAAGGGTAGTCAGTTACTCCTTCATTGAATTGAGACAATCTCAACTAAACACTACACCAGAATAACTCTTATTCTTATAATGATTTAGTTACCATTTATTTATTCCAGAAATAATTGATTACCTTAATAATTTCTTATAAGTGTGGCAACTTTCATTTTAGATCCTAAAATTCCGCCCGAACACGCCCATTGAAAGGTAGGACAATATTAATGCAAAAATTGAAGAATCATATCCATCTCTGGAGTTTGCCTTGACAACGATTTCATGCAAACATCTTCCGAAGGGAGGATGCTCCTAGGGCACCACAAGGCCGAGCATGAAACCTACCGTTGCAAACTAATGAAGAAGACCATAGGATATATTGTCATACGTCCTTCTCCCACTTACTTTAAATACTTTCTACATTCACGATGATATTGTCCCATGCAATTACCTTCCGAAGGGAGGATGCTCCCAACGCACCACGAGGTCGAGCATGGATCTCTAATAAGTTTTTCTACTTAACATCGTTCTATTGATTTTCTATCTTTTCCATCCCAGTATGAACTTTACGGAGAACGTGAGAGAAAATGACATGTCATATATATCTTGTATATCAAAAATATACCTAGTATATTACATATTCTCTTTTTCTCCCACTAAGTATTTTATAACCTAGGGTTTATTATTTAGGACAATTTGGCTAAGTTAATTTTCTTAAATCTATTGGCCCAATATAACTTTTATACTGGTTAGTTTTACCATACTGTTTTAGCACATTATCGCATGCTTAACAAATTAAATACATTATCGCATGCTTTATAAAATATTGACTAATTCAAACCCCAAGTTGGTTCTCAGGTAGAAGTGTTCCCTTACGATCAGCTTAAATACCTTAACCAAGACAAAACCTTCTTAAGACCTTCCCTTATGGGCAATATTTTATATTAAGTTTTTTCTTTTAAAGAAAAACTATAATCTTATTAGGAAAAAAAACTTAACGTAAAGTTTAATTAATTAATTTTAAAACCTCTTTTAAAACTAATTAATTAACCTTATGCATGCAATACTAACTTTTACTAAACATATATATAACAATTATGTACACATAATTAAAACTTGTCCGCTTGCATCAAATGACATTTAATAAATATAATAATTATATTTACTAAAGAAATGTCAGGCCGGCTTATTTTTCAATGTAATTCACAGGACATTTACATTAATTATAAATGAAATATGTCATGTTTCATATAATATGACACTTATATTAATAAAATGCATGATCATACTTTAACCTATGATCGGATTTTAATCTATATGGCATGCTTTATGCAACATATATATTTAAATAAACATACATTTAAAAATGCATAATAGTTAAATAGCAAAAACTGGACCGAATTTTGGCATCCTATGAAACAATTAAATTAATTTATATTAATTTAATTTTAAAAAATTACAGGAAAAAAAAGGTCTCTGGAACCTTGAACCCAAGACTTTCAGGGGCAGCACCAAGACACCATTGAGACGCTTATGACAATGTCTCAACGCTATGATGCCTGATGGACGCGTATGTACTGGGGACAGTATCGAGATGCTAGTGACAACGTTTCAACACTCTGCCTCGTGTCTGCAACTTATTTTTCTAAAAGCTGAAGAAAAGTCACCCAAATCTGTTCTCACGAACGACAATCGATTGACACGGAATTACAGACTTGATAGCAACATTAAATACCCAAAATAACGGGCCCTTACATGATCAGATCAAGTAAAATTGCAACTACGATGCCAAAATTCGAAAACATCCAATTAAGCAAAATCTATACATTCAAAATGCAGAAACTGACCATAAAATGTGTAATTTCAAGAGGAAATAATCAGAACGTAAACTGTGCTCAGGTACAAATTGAAGGGATGTGGATCTCGAGTGAAAGCGACCGATAACATGTGATTTTGGATTTTCCTTTTGAAATTAAAAACATAGAAAAGTAAAAACACGGGAATGAGTTTTTCTTACCTTCGAAAAACTAATTTTAAGTCAATATAGACACCACCAATTGATCTTCCTTGCTAAGTCTTTTGGTGGGGATCGGTTTGTGGGAACCAATAACAGGGAATTGAGAAAATGATAGAATTTGAGAGAGTTCTGTAACTTTCTTTTGCAGGTGAAGTAGTAGAGCATGTTCTAAATTTTAACGAAGAGTGACGTGGGGTAATTCCCCATGTTACCACCTCACCACTGCCGTGCAATTTTGCTGGGGATTTGGTTTTAATGTAATTAATAAATTAATTAATAATTTAATTAAATTTAATTATTAATTATTAATCTATTAATTTAATAAATTTAATTAAATAATTATTAATCTAATTAATAATTATTTCATTAAATCAAAATATTAATTAAATAAATAATTAACAATTAATTATTTAACCTTTAATTAAATATCATATATTTAATTAAAACTATATATTTGAATCGTATTCAAATGCATCTCTCTGGTATAATCTACAGTTTTGATATAAATCCAGTTCATATTATTATTTGAATCATTATATACATCATATACATTCTCTGATATGTAATTTGAACATTTTAATTTTTCATGAATCTTGATCCTCATTTTATTCGTTGTGAGCTAGGAATGAGACTTAATGGACCTACAGATTAGAAGCTTAAACGATACGAGCTTAATGGATTGAACTCACTAACCAAATTAACCAACATTCATTAACTGCAGATCATCTCACTAAAGATTCGCAGCTGCACTCTCTCAGTACAGAATATTTCGTGTCCACAAAAATTTACCATTGACAGCAAGTCAATCCTTCACGAGTGTTCGTAACGTCAGTAGGGTTAAATTACCGTTTTACCTTTGAGTTACATCTTGAATCTTAAATACCACTGCTCCTCCAATGAACAACCTGTTTTTGGTCCAACCATTAAATAGAAGTCTATCTCGGGCTAGTGAGAGGGTTGGGCCCCTTGTTCAAGTCTCAGAGTTAGCATTTGAGGGAACATTCATCTACTTACCCTAAAGTCGAGAATGAGTGAATTCCATCTTGCGTAGTTATGTTCCCAACTGGGTCGGTATCGTCCCCAAAATGGTAGGATTATTCAGTCGGCTATCCAGACCACTCTCACCCATACAAATCAAAGGACGATCTCTTATAGCCAGTAGTCGATAACTCACTAGGATTAAGATCGAGTTACGTGGTCATCCTATGAAATATTTATTGTTAGTTTACAGTGTTATAACTAAAGATTAATAATTTCGTAGTCTGATCTTATAGAAACTCATTGTATATGATACCCCCACTCACATGCCTCCACATAAATGACCTGGATAAAGTCGTTTGTAACTATTACAAAGCAGGTCGTATCCATAGTGTTACCAGGATAAGATACCTAACTTTATCTTTATAGACCATTTAGGTTGTTATTGGAACATTATCTACTTGTACATCTAATATATCGACTTATTGGTTGAAGAATAATCCAACATAATGCGGTCATAGTGAATATTGAGCAAATTGTCATTGATGCATACTTCATGGAAAACTCTACAGCCATTGGAGGAAAATCTACTAGTTTATAGTCTAATTCAACATACTTCCTTAAAATGTACTTAATCTCCTATGCTTCTAGTTTGCTTCTAATCCCAATATCCCTCAATACATCAGTCTCGACTCGGATCAAACCATCATTTAAGCTCCTTGGAGCGCACTTTAAATAGTATTTCTTGTTAATATGTCAGCACCTTGTCGTGGGGATGACATATATTTTGTAATTAGATGTCCAAGTTTAACTTTTTCTTAGCAAAGTGGTAGTATATTTCTCTTTGTTTCGTTCTTCAATGAAAGACAGGGTTCTTGGTCATTTGTAAAGTGCTTTTGTTATCACTAAGGAGTTAGGAGGATTGATCATGGTAATCCCAATGTCTTTAAGAAGAAACATAATCCATGTGAGGCTTGCATTGGTTGCGACCATGACAAAATAATCCATTTCAGAGCTTCATCTTCCCATCGTGGTTCGTTTATTTGAGTTATGAGATATACAATTTGAGCCTAAAGAGAAGCATGAACCCGAGATACTATTTCTAATGTCGCAACATCCAGCCCAATCTGCATAACTTAATGCATATAGATTTAGAGAGCAGGTATTGTGAAAAATTATTCTATACCTTAGTGTATCTTGATGTATTAATGGGATCAATGTTGTCATAGTTGCTTGGTGCTTCAGAGGTTGTGGCACATATGAGTGGTAAGATGAGCTGGTTACAACATTTTGGTCTTGATGAGGATATCATTAGCATATTTCTCATGAGATAGAGTGATCATTGAAGGTGTGGTTATAACTTCTATCTCAATGACATAGTGTGGTGATCCAAGATCTTTTAAAGCAAATTTAAGGTAACCATGAAGGAAGGCATTATTGACGTCAACTTATCTCAAATTCCATCTAAAAGTGATAACACGTGCAATAATTAGTCATAATTGTAGGTGGCTTAACTACTGGACTAAAGGTCTTATCATATAGTCCATCCCTTCTACGGTGGAATATTCTTTAGTAACTAAGTCATCATATGCACTGACCAGTGTGTAAAATGTTTAGATCCTTGCCATCTTCTACATTAATTTTCCGGACCATAATAAGGGTTGACATAGGAAGCTTATCAAGATTGTTTACTACATGTACTAGAATCAGCAAAAATAGTGAGGTATGCAGTAGTCACTTCATTAAACTATAGATTAGCCAAGTCGTTTTGGAATTTCCTCGACTTCATAAGTGTGTTCAAATCTCTTCCAGCATTATAGAGTAGAGTGGTTGAACTTGTCACCAATTTGGCATTGAAGAGTTGACTCCTTGAGAATATAACCGTAGCTGGCTTTAATGCTTTATGTTTCTTTGATGTTGAGATTCCTTTGTGAAAATTGATTTAGAGAAAGGATTGATTATAGTGAGGATGTCCTTGACAATTACCTTTTTCTCTTGGACTATAGTTCCTCACTCTTCCACTAAATTTTCCTCTTTGAGTATTAAAGGTTTGGTTTGATCCAAGGTTTGAAATGTAGATGTTGATCGAAATGGATCCCAATTTTATGGACATGTCGATGTTGACGGAAATTTTGGGAAAAATCACGGAAATTGTGGATATTGATTCAAATTTTTCGATTTCGTAAATAAGACTTAATTGTACCTTAATTAGCCCATAATTGATCACTTTGACCATCATATCTAAATATATTGGTAATATAATTATAGAAATGTGGAAGCAACGATAACGTTGAAACAAAATCATGTATAGTAAATTAAATCTATTGTTACTTTTTATTGATAGTTTCTAATTCAATCTAATATTTATTATATAATTAAACAATATATGTGAAATATCAATAGATATAAAGGATGAAATAATTGTATAAAATTTGAAAAATAAAATTTATTATATACAAATGGTAGTGATATAACTTAACTAATACCAAAGACGATCTTTTCTTTTAATTAAAATAAACATACATAACCTTAAGAAGAAATAATCCCAAATTTGAATAGGCAAACCTCCTTAAAAGTCGGTTTCAAATTATTTAGAAAAAAAAATCAATTCATAGTATCTCACCCAAACAAGCTGGACTTATCTTTTTAAATTATTTAACTGAAATATCTGTGGACATCACTAGTAAGCAAATCTTTACAAATTATTTAAAAAAAAAATCAATTTTTAGATTATAAGTAAAAGGAACGACATTTTAGTCGACATTTCCTCGACATGTCCACGACTTTTTCCCCCCTATGTCAATGTTGACCCTCTCGACACGTCGCGCTAGTGACATGTTGACGTGTTGATCGACATTTAGTTCTCTAGTTTGATCTAGGCTGTGAGTTTTCTTATTCTGTTGACTCTGATGTGAGGATTAGATCATGATTCTAAGGCCATCACAAATCGATTATAGGATGGGTAAGAAGCTTTAGACACCATAACCACTCTAAAGTTCTCATATTTGTTTCCTAGTCCTTGGCTGAGTGAACAACGTGGTCGTGTCATCTAAGAGTTTCTTCAGAGTAACCAATTTGTCGAAAAAGCCTTTAACTTCCTTAGAAATTCCTCAAGATTGAGATTTCGTTTTCTCATGTTGACTAGAGCTTCTTTAAGGTGAAGTTTGTTTTGTTTCTTTATAGAAAGAAGTTGTTCTTCCAAACATTTTCATACTTTATGTGAGGTATCTGAGTTTTCAAGAATGCTAAGTACTTCTTCAGTGATGATTTCGAGTAGCCATATGATGTGAGTAAGCCAGCGTTATTGTTCCGAGTACTGCATTTTGGATTGATTATTTTTTCTCCCTTGCTATTTAAACATATTCTCCTAGTGGTTGATCTTAATAACAATGTTGTTCCACACCCATAGTTCGAATGAGGGGCAACAATTGAGACCTTCCTATAAGATATTTTTTTGAGTTGAGTTTGAAGAATATTAGGCTAGAACACTAGTGAAAAGTTTGGATTGTGACCTTGTCTCAATTTTGGTTGTTGGGAGCAAAAATATGACCTAGCACATGGCGAGATCATCCACGGTCGACCTCATCAGCTTATCTATGGCCGAGCTCTTAAGTCCATCTAGGAAGAACTCTTAAGCTCATCCACGGTCGAGCTCTTAAGTCCATTTAGGAAGAGCTCTTAAGCTCATCCACGGAAGATATTCTAAGTCCATCTAGGAAGAGCTCCTAAGCTTGTCTATGGAAAAGCTTTTAAGCTCATCTACAGAAGATATCCTAAGTTCATTTAGGAAGAGTTCTTAAGCTTATCTACGAACAGCTCCTAAGCTCGTCTACAGAAGATATCCTAAGTCCATCTAGAAAGAGCTACTAAGCTCATCTATACAAGAGCTTCTAAGCTCATCCATGGCCGAGATCCTAAAGGACAAGCTTTGACGTCATGCGGTTCCATCGTTAGTTCAATATTGGAGGGCAAGTTGTCCTAGGCCGAGCTATTCTCGAAGGATCATAGGTCGACCTCAGAGGTCCGCCCCAGTTACTTAGACGCGGATGAGAACCTTCCAAGTTTTATGCTCCAAGGCAAGGATAAATCCAAAGACCAACACGGACCAACGTTCCATAGCAGGTCACTTGACCCCAAAGCAGTGAAATACCTCGATGGGATGGGTAACTACTCCTCAAATCCCTATAAATACACCTCCACTCCACCCATTAAGGTATGAAAATCTGTCTGACGCTGATCTGTTAAGCTTAGATTACTACTAAATCGGGCGTCAGAGTGGCCTACATGTTTTGCAAGTACCTTTGAAGAATACTCCAAGTGTTG
>NW_019104506.1:635106-651708 GCF_001995035.1 Momordica charantia
TAATCGAGAATGATCTTCCCCTCGATAACGACAAGTCTCTCAAGGGAGACTTACTCCAAGAGAATTACCTCATGACGATGATTTTCTCTCAAAGAAGACAACTCCAAGAGGAAGACCTCATAATCGAGGATGACCTTCCCCTCGTTGATGACTCTCTTAAGCATGAGCTCCCAACAACCTTAATGACGAGCTCCCAAGAATGAGCTTTCGCCAAACAACTCACAACAACTTCAATGATGAGTTCCCAATGGATAGCTCACGATGATCTCAATCAAGAGCTCCCACCATATAGCTCACTTCGATCGCAACGATGAGCTCCCACCAGACAGCTCAAAATGACGTCAATCACGACTTCCTACCAAATAGCTCACGTCAGCCTCACTACCTTGGTCTTGGTGGTGAGCTCCCACAAAATAGGTTATCAAAGCCCAAAGAAAAAGACCCCATTAGTAGGCTAAGCCCTACCTCAAGGATGAGCTGCCAACTTAAAAAGGTAAACATCCATGAAGTGACCTTCGTGAATCACTGTTTAAGGAGCCGATCTACATAAATAATGAGCTGTGGAAACCTATGAACTTGACCAAACATATTCAAATTGGCACAGCTCCCGACGGTCAGACCTTAGAACGAAAATGACCTACACCAAGGTCAAAGATAGCTTCTCAAAGTAATACCTTCACCAAGGTTCAAGGTCAAGCTCCTCAAAGAGATCTTCATCAAGGTTCGATATCTTCTAAAAAGATGACCTCCACAAGGGCGTAAGGGAGAACTTTCAGAACGACATTCACAATGATCCAAATAAGGGCATATTGAAGCATAAACTAAACACCTATCTCGCAACGTGTCGGCATGACCTACAAAACAGTCCTTTGACAAGTTAGATTCCAAACTTATCAAAGTGGGGGCAAATGTTGGGGCGACCTACCACGTGGCGAGATCATCTACGGCCAACCTCATCAGCTCATCTACGGTCGAGCTCTTAAGTCCATCTAAGAAGAGCTCTTAAGCTCATCCACGACCGAGCTCTTAAGTCCATTTAGGAAGATCTCTTAAGCTCATCCACGGAAGATATCTTAAGTCCATCTAGGAAGAGCTCCTAAGCTCGTCTATGGAAGAGCTCCTAAGCTCATCTACAGAAGATATCTTAAGTCCATATAGGAAGAGTTCTTAAGCTTATCTACAGAAGAGCTCATAAGCTCGTCTACAGGAGATATCCTAAGTCTATCTAGGAAGAGCTCCTAAGCTCATCCGCGGAAGATATCCTAAATCAATATAGGAAGAGCTATTAAGCTCATCTATAGAAGAGCTCCTAAGCTCATCCATGGTCGAGATCCTAAAGGACAAGCTTTGACGTCATGCGGTTCCATCGTTAGTTCAATATTGGAGGGCAAGTTGTCCTAGGTCGAGCTGTTCTCGAAGGATCATAGGTCGACCTCAGAGGTCCGCCCCAGTTACTTAGACGCGGATGAGAACCTTCCAAGTTTTATGCTCCAAGGCAAGGATAAATCCAGAGACCAACACGGACCAACGGTCCATAGCAGGTCACCTGACCCTAAAGCAGTGAAATACCTCGATGGGATGGGTAACTACTCCTCAAATCCCTATAAATACACCTCCACTCCACCCACTAAGGTATTAAAATCTGTCTGATGCTGATCTGTTGAGCTCGGATTACTACTAACTTGGGCGTCGGAGTCGCTTACCTGTTTTGCAAGTATCTCTGAAGAATACTCCAAGTGTTGCCAGCCGACCTCCCAGGTCGTCCTCCGTGCCTTTGCAGATTTTGCATCAACATTGGTATGAGTGATTCAGACTTAGCTTGATTAGAAAAATGTTCATTCAATTGAAGGCTTTGGTACCATGAAAAATGAAAAATACTACAAATTTCTTGATCTAACAACTGGAAGAAAATCCTCCTCACATGGCACAAAAAGGAACCAAAAAAAAAAAGGAAATATCACCCATTACTAGCAATCTTGGACAATTATAATAACTTCTTAATATAATAAGCTATTAGTACATGCCTATATATTAAACAAAGAAAAGAGGTAATCAAGCATCAAAAGTCGTAACTATAAGTCTGCTCTCAATGAAGTTGAATGCTCCAATCTTGTGATTTATGAGAGTCTAAGAAATATTAAGGGGTTAGCAAGGTTAGATGGTCTCAATTTTAGGGACTCATTATTGGTTAAAGAATAATCTAGCACAATGAAGGGCAAACTGTCATTAACAATCGGTTCATGGAAGACAAGTCTGCTCTCATTAGAGGCAAGATCTGTTGGTCTAAAGTCTGTTTCAACGATATTTTTCTTAAAAATGCCACATTAATCATTTCTAGAAACATATAGGAAGTAGTGAATAAATATCCCAAAAAGCTCTAGGAATATATTGACCATTCAATATGTTTCTTAAACGTCAAGTAATTATAAAATTCCTTTAGATTTGGTTAGTTTTACAAAAGTCATATTTAGAACATGTAAGGTTCAAGGGGCTAGAAAAGTACATTTTAATTAGGCCTCATCTATAAATAGGAGGCATGTCCCATATATTAGGCAAGTGCGGGGAATGAGAAGTTAGAAAAAGTGAGAAAACTGAAATGAAGTTAGAGAGAAAGTGAGAAAACCTTCTTTCACAAGGTTCTATCTGTCTATTCTCTTATAGAAGTCTTTTCAAGTGTTTCTCTCTTCTAATAATTTACTGTTTATTTCTTCTACATGTAATAACCATTGAATATGTCTATAAAAACACATAGAATACCATCAATTTTGCACATTTCAATTTTGACAATTAACTTTGATACTATTGGATATGCAATGTTGAAGTAGCTAGCATCGACAAAATCACAAAGCAAGTATTTGATATGTTGCATTATCCATTAGTAGCTCCTAACAAACTCAACAACTTAGTTGATATTGAGCGTCGTTTGTGCTCCATGGATATGCTCATTAGTTTTGAATCGAACAACGTACAGTTTGTAGGGATAATAGGGATGGGTGGTATGGGTAAAACGACCATCGCTGAAGTTTATTATGACAAGGTTGCACGTAAATTTGGGAAAAATCGTTGCTTTCTTCGCATTCATGAACAAAGTTTAAGTTTGGTATCGTTGCAACGTCACCTTCTTTCTCAACTTCTTCAAAAGGAGGACATTAAAATAGTGGATGAGAATGAAGGAGCAAACAAGATCAAATATCATTTGAGCAGTAAAAAGGTTCTTATTGTTCTTGATGGGATTTATGAGAAAAGACAATTAGAAAAATTAGCCGGAAATTTTGACTGGTTTGGTTCAAAGAGCCAAATCATTATTACAACTAGAAATAGGGATGTTCTTCGTCAACCCAATTATCAAGGTAAAATATACTAGAATACAATGTAGAGTTACTTGATCGTGAGAGTGCATTCTCACTCTTTTGCAAACATGCATTTGGAGATAACTACCCAGACAACAATTTTATATATCTAATTACCGAGGAGATTGTTGAAAAGGTCAAAGGACATCCACTAGCTTTGGAACAAATTGGGTCATTTTTGTATGGTCAAGGTATAGATGTATGGAAAGAAGAATTGAAGAGTCTCATTGACATTGAGAATAAACGTTTATTTAATATATTAAAGATAAATTTTGATAAATTAGAAACAAGTCAACAAACTTTTCTTGATTTAGCATGTTTCTTCAATGGAAAGAGGAGACATAAAGTGATTGAAATACTTGGGAGTTTAGGTTATAGTCCCCACAGTGAATTACAATATTGTTGTGTGATAGATGTCTTATTGAAATTAAGTGTGACGACATAGTATTTATACCCAACTTCATTCGAGTGAATTACAATATTGTTGTGTGATAGATGTCTTATTGAAATTAAGTGTGACGACATAGTATTTATACCCAACTTCATTCGAGCTATGGGTCAACAAATTGAACGTGAAGCTCCCCAACGAAGCAGGATTTGGCTTCAAGAAGATGCCTTCAATGTATTGGCTGAACAACATATATGTTAGAAATATATGTTTTGAATTACACTATATATATTTTCTCTACTTTCTTGACATTATTGTAGTTTATTTTCGCTATAATTTTTTCAGGGAGTAAAACACATTAAAGGCATAGTCTTGGACACGAAAGAGGAGCAACATGAACTAGTGTTGGATGCTAGCCTTCTTAAAGAAATGACATGTTTAAGAATATTGGAAATGGACAATAATGTGAAGCTTAGTGTGGAAAGTTAAATTATCTCTCACACCATTTGCGATCACTCCGATGGCATGGCTATCCTTCGTATTATTTGCCACAAAATTTTAAATCACCATATTTATTTGAGCTACTTTTGCTCGTTGGTCAAACTACACAATTTTGGAAAGGATCAAAGGTACTTAGTCCATTCAATTTTGTTTCTCTATCTTTCACATAAAGTACTAATGTGTGTCAAAAGATTAAATTATTTATTTTGTTATAGGAGTTTAAGAAACTGAAGGTAATCGATGTTAGAGATTCAAAAAATTTACGCCAGACCCCTAATTTCAATGGGGTCACGAACCTTGAAAGTTTGGTTCTACGTAATTGCACAAGATTGTGGAGGATTGATGATTCAATCAACAGTCTCAATCATTTAGCTTTACTGGATCTAAGATGTTGTATCAGTCTCAAAAGCTTATCATCAATTAAAAGTTGCAAGGGTCGCACAACTTTAAAACTTGCTGGCTGAGGTCTTGAAGGTATCCTAAAATTGGAAGGTATTTGGAACATTTTATTGAAGTTCACCAATATGACATTGTGATATAAATTAATTTCGAGCCAGAGGAGTAAGCATGATTTAATTACCTTAGATATGTGATACATATACACGAATTAATGACACATAACACTAACGAGAAATTAATTAAGTACATTCATGCATTTATGTTTTTAAGATATATTAATGGTGGATTCATAGTATAGAGTTATATATTGCACGATCTAGTTCTTTATATGAAGTCATAAATATGATTTCTTTGATGTGTTTGAAGCAAGTATGTGAAGAAAAAATCAGAGAGTTTGAAAGAGTTGGTGAACCAAGTTTGAGTTTAGGGAAAAGTTTTCATTACAAGTGAATTGATTTATTTTTTAAATAAGTATTTTTTAGTTCTTTTATTTGTGAGTGTTTATCAAACGCATCCAACAAATTAGTGTCAGACTTGAGTTTCGAAAGAGAGAGAGTTATTTTTAGAAATAGAAAACATAATTTGGTTTCTTTCCAAGTGTCTCGACTTATCAAAGCAAATTATAATAACTAACGTATTTGTATGATAATGCTTTAATTTGTTCACAAGATCATGAAAAATGTTGATAAAAGCTATGGAGAACCACAACGTGATGTGGTTTTATAAGCTCGGGAAGAAACTTTGTATAATACTAGGAAAAAAAGAACAGAAAATTCTCACCATTATTTATTAGGCCATTGATGATATAAACTCTGAAAAGTGTTTTGGAGTGTAATGACTATGAGGCAAGCATGAAAACTTTTGGAAAATACGTATAAATAAGTTAATCGAGTCAAAAAGTCTTGAACTCAAAAAATTGAGAGGTGATCATGAAGCATTACATATGAAGGAGTTTGAATCAATCTCATATTATACTTAGATTGCTAGGTGTGGTAAATGAAGTGAAGAGGTATCATGAGACAATAAACGATGAGCAAGTAGTTGGATAGTTCGCTCATGGGGCAAAAAAAATTCAACTTCATAATTATAGCTATTGAAGGATTAAAGGATTTGAGTACAAAGTTTCCGTTGAGATAATAAAGAAGATAATCAAGGAAAAATTATCGTGGTAAAAGTCGTGAAATGTGATGACTTCGAAGGTTGTAGTGGAGGAAACTTTGGTCCATTTAAATTTAATGGGAGTAATTCCAAATTCAATCCATCAGAAGGTCGTGGAAGACAAAATTATCTGAGACTATATGAAAGAAGATCAATTGATGGTAGAAGGTATGACAAAAGTGATTTTAAATGTTATAATTGTCATAAATTTGGTCATGACACAGGGTGTAATCAATTGATTCCATAAGGTATGACAAAAGTGAGATTAAATGCTCTAGTTCTTGCAGTGGGAAGTACTCATAACACATGGTGGCTATTGTAGATCATTCGAGTCAGACCCAGTTATGGCACAGTTGATTGGGACACATGAGTGAAAAATGTATGAAAATTCTTCACTCTACTGGGAAGCTACGGGGACTTAAGGCAGTTGAACACAAGTTATATGAAGGGTGTGTGTATTTGGGAAGCACAGTCGAGTCAGTTTCTTAAAGACAGGATCAACACCGAAGTCTACAAAATTGTTACTAGTTCACACCAATGTTTGAAGGCCTTCTAAAATTTCTTTCATTGGAGGTTCTAGATACCAGTAACTTTCATAGACAATTCAAGCAAGAAGGTACATACTTATTTTCTTAAACATAAGTCTGATGTATTTTCTGTCTTCAAAATATGGAAGACAACGACAGTGAGTACATATGTGAAATTTAAGAAATATTGTACAGATAGTGGAATAATGATGGTAAAGACTATTGTAGAGGCACCACAATTGAACAATGTGGCTGAGAGAATGAACAAGATATTGATTGAGCATGAGAATACATGTAGAATTGCGTAAGATGTTCTGGGCAGAGGCAATCGACTATGCGACCTATCTGATCAATAGGAGCCCCACCACATCACAAGACTTCAAATTGCCTGAAAAAGTCTTGATCGGTAAACATATAGACCTTTTCCATCTAAAGATTTTTTGCTATGTCTCTTACCTTTACATTGATGCTTCAGATAAGAGTAAACTGGATGTCAAATCCAATAAGTGTTTCTTTCTTGGGTATGGTGGAGCTAAGAAAGATTGTAGATTTTGGGACGACCAAAATTATAGAAGATTATCAGAAGTAATAACGTGATCTTCAATGAGGAAGTTTTGTACCAAAGACATAACTAAAGTTGATTCAGGAAAGACAGAGTCAGATGGAAGTAAAGGAGAGAAGACTCAGTTCATAAGTCCTCTTGAGGTTGGGACTAAGACAACAAGGATTGAAGATCAGAATGCAGCTACTCATAAAGAAACAGTTGTGGTATCTGAGGAATAGGTTGTGAAATATAAGGAACCAGTTGTGCAAACTGATGAGGTTCAGAAAACACCACCAACAGTAGTTAGAAGATCTGGTAGAACGGTCTGAGACCACCATAGAGGTATTCCTCTACTTTGGACTATATTTTACTGACTGACAGAGGTGAACCCAAATTTATGAAGAGGCAGTTAAGTTGGAAGACTCTGTCAAGTGGGAGTTGGTCATGAAAAACTAAATGAATTCCCTAATGACTAGATATGACAACTTGTTGAGTTACCAATAAGAAAGAAAGCTTTGCAGAATAAATGGGTATATAGAATCAAACAAGAGCCCAATGACAGCAAAAGATACAAGGCAAGACTTGTAGTCAAAGACTTTCAACAAAAGGAAGGTATTTACTTTAATAAGATTTTCTCTTTCATAATTAAACTAACAACCATTAGAATTGTTTTATCGACAGTGGCAAAAGAAGATTTGTTCCTAGAGCAAATGGATGTAAAAATAGCTTTTCTTTATGATGATATGGAGGAAGATATTTACATAGTGCAGCCACAGGAATTCATAATACAAGGGCAAAAGAAAATGATATGCAAACTTCAGAGAAGTCATATAGTCTCAAACAAGCACCCAGACAATGGTACAAAAAGTTTGACAATTTTATGTGCTGCAATGGATTTCAAAGGTGTCAAGCAGATCATTGCTGCTAGGTAACTCATTTATCATTCTATTGTTATATGTTGATGACATGTTGATAGCAGGACTAAACAAAGAGGAAATTTTGAAGATAAAGGCTTAATGATCTAAAGAATTTGCCACGAATTCYTGTGGCAAATATGATATTTTGACATTGTAATAGAAAGAGTATGTGCATAAAGTAAACATGAGAAATGCAAAACCTCTGAGTACTCATTACATTTAGTTAGTCACTTCAGATTATGTAAAGAGTACTCATCTACTACTGAGCAGGAAAAAGATCATGTGGCTAGAGTGTCATATGCTTCACCTATAGGCAGCCTGATATATGTCATGGTTCGACAATACTTGATGTTGCACATGTAGTGGGAGTTGTAAGTAGGTATATGAATAACCTAGAAAAATAATATTGGGAGGTTGTGAAGTGAATCTTTTCAGATACTTGAGAAAGACGACTGGTTATGCTCTACACTTTAAAATGTCAGACTTTAAATTACAGGGATATGTAGATGCAGATATGGTAGGGGATATAGATGGTGGAGAGAGTACCAACGAGTATGTTTTTACTTTGGGTAATACTGCGATTAGTTGGGTCTCCAGGCTGTATAAGATAGTAACATTTTCTACTACTGAACCTAATACGTTGCAATTACTTAAGCAAGCAATGAAATAATATGGCTTCAGTATTTCTTGGAAGAATTTGGCTTGAGAATGAGAAAGTGGATTTTGCATTGTGACAGTCAGAGCGCTATTTATTTAGCAAAGAATCTAGTCTTTCGTTTGAATGAAACACACTCAAGTGAGATACCATTTTATTAGATCATCTTTGGAAGATGGGTGCTGATGCTTTAAAAGATTCCAAGTTATCAGAGTCCAACTGATATATTTACCAAGGCTGACTTTGTTAATAAGAACTTCAGTTTAGACTTCTCCACGAGTAAAGAAGAAACCACTACCGTTGCAGAGGAGACTTATTGCTTATTTTATCTCCAAGTGGGAGATTGTTGAGGATATGGAGCCAAACCAAGAACGAAATTTTATTTATTCATTTTCGTATAGGGAATATGATTTTTAATTATTCTCTTCGTATTTAGCTTGAGCCTTTTTATTTTTCTTTTCTCCTCTAGTTTTTGTCATATCATTTATTATAAATAGAAATACATGGGTCATTTTATTGGTGTGCACAACTAGAAAGTCCTGATAAATTCTTCAAGAGAGAGAGTTTGAAAGCTTAATACTTGTGGATCGATTAGAGAGTTTGAAAGACTTCTAGAGTGATTCATTAGCATATTCTGTGTCAGTGAAAACTGACAGAAATCACAGTAAAGGACTTGTAAACTCTTGGAAGATTCTTCAGACACTTTAGTAGAATCTGCAACGATAGTAGATAATGAGATGTAGCTCACATTGGGTGAACCAGTATAAATTTAGCATTTAATTTTTCTTCTCCCTAATCTTAATTTATTGTTCTTGTTACTTAAAAGTTTTAGATTGATTTATCCTTTTAAGTTGTAAGTTCCCAATTTTAAATTTGAATTCCGCATTAATTGGAACAAGAACTTGATCTGGGATTAACTAACAAATATTGTCTGCATTTGTGATTGAGATAATTATTAGTTGGCTGCATTATTTTCCCTAACAGAACATTGCTAGAGTTTGTAGGAAAACATGTTTGTGAGAGGTGTCTTAAAGTAAAACATGTTTTAATTATGCTAGATACATGATAGATATACATGTATAATTAATTAAGTATATTCATGTATTTAGTTTTTAAAGATAAATTAATGGTTGAACCATATATGTACCCATTCATAGTATTAGGAGTCATTGCATTACCTTGGATCTATCAGACATATAAATAGGATTCTTTTGGTGTATTTAAAGCAAGTACGTAGAGAAGGAAACAAAGATAGTATGAAAAGTATATGAATCAAATTTCTTTTGTCTTAAATAAGTATTTTTTTATTTTCAATTTATGATTGTTCATCACACGACTTCCAATAATCTACCTTTATATTTTTTGTACCTTTGAAGTTTGTCCATGGTCTATTGTGGTCTATTTGAGATAATTTTAAATTTTTAAATAAAATAATATGTTGGAAATGTTGATGGCGTATCGACTTAAAATTTCAGAATCTTGAAAAAAAAAATTTATTCTCTTCCAAACTTAAGAACACACACAAAAACAAAATTGTTCTCTCGAATAACTCTTTTTTAGTTGATATGCTTTCTTGTTATGAATTGCTTGGTTACAAATGAGGGAGATGATTCTCTTTATATGCTATCCGAAAAGACACTAATTAAATATGAATGCATGTTCTACTAATATATACATGCATATGTATGTATATATATACACACACATACATATATATATGACTGCAGGTATATAAACTATTAATGTATCTTACATTAATGTACATGTACTTAAACTTTTATAAATTCACGAATCTACAAAATAGAAATTCATATATGTAGATATGAATCCATGCATCTAGCTTTGATTGTATTCTGACAATATCATATCTAAATCATATAGTAGAAAATATTTTAAAAATTTCTAAGTGCTTAGGAAAGGAAGTACTTCTAACTTATATATACTCTCCTATCCTAAGTAGGGATGTATATTTATCACCGAAAAATCGATCTGACCGAAAAAACCAACCAACCAAACGTCGGTTGATTGGGTTCTATTATAATTCAGTCGGTGTCGGTTTTGCATTTTGCAAAACGGATTGGTGGATCGATGAGAGAAACTAACATAGGGAAAACTGACTGAACCAAGTTAATATCGATAATTAAAAAAAGCGTAAAAATACGAACCTTCCAACCCCGTCGTTAATTGAGGTGCTTTTGAGAAAGCGAGGGCCACCTTGTTTTTTTCTTAAAACCACCCAAAATTCTTTTATTTTTTAATTATCTATTATTCCTCTTTCTCTCACATCTCTCCTTCCCCTAGGTACTTTTCCCATTTTCTCATCAAATTTCATACTCTTCCCTTCACATTTATCTATCTTTTTCCACTCCTCTTTGTTTTTCATACCGCTTCGATCTCCATTGTGTTGTGTTCTTCTTCGTTCTTCCATTCTTCCTGCATGTTTTTCATTTCATCTTCTTCAAGTTTGTGTTCTTGTGCTACTTCTTCAAATTTTCATCTTCTTCCACCTCTTCTACATCATCTTGTGCATCTTCATCTTCTTTTTTTAGAAAAAGTCGGTTTGATGAAAATCGATCAACCGAACCGATTGTTTCGTTGGTCGGTGGAAAATTATATATTTTGATCAGTCGATTTATATTTCTTAAAACCGATTGTGTGTCGGTCAGCGTAGGTTTGGGTGTGAAAACAGACCCGATTGACCAATGTACACCTTTACTCCTAAGTTAGTATATGAAGTCTATTAATACATTTTGTTCTACAATAAAAACCAGACTTTGGGAAAACATAGTTTCAAAAGATGACCCATAAATAAAAAAATGAGAAAGTAAACTAGACAAGGAATTAAATGGCTTGTTTGGTAACGTTCCTGTTTTTTTGTTTCTCGTTTCCAAATTTTATTTTGAAACTTAAGCATTTGACAAATATTTATGTTTCTTATTTCTCATTTTTTAGAAACATTTTCGAAATATTATAGACATTTTGGAAACAACAAAAACAAATTTCTGGTTTCTTGTTCCATTTTCAATTTGTTCCAAAACACAAATAAAAATATTTTTATAATTATAAAATCTATGGTGTTGGGGTCATAAAATTATGTTTTTTCTTTATTAAAAAGAATGAAATAGAAACGTGAAACGAGAACGTTATTAAACACGTCTTAAATGTTTAAAAATAGTAGCCTAGGTCTACTATTACAATAGTAAAGCCTTTTGTTTTATTCAATGCTTTTGAAGAGGAACTACAACAAATTAAACAACTTTTCTAATTTTAACCGTGCTAATTATATTTTTGTAACCACTAGTTAGCTATATAACAATTTGGCAAAAGAAATTAATAAGTAGTGGTTCAACTATCTTCAAACTAACAAATATCCACCTTTGAACTAGCAAAAGGAAAACAAAGGTCTAGCTACTTCACAATTTTTTGTCTCATTTTTAAGCACCAACTCTCACCCAAATAAGCTCTTGAAACTTGTTTGTAGAACTGATTTCGTAAGAACAATTGCTGCATTCCCTTAAGTATGAACTCATTTACTTTTGTAGCCCCCACAACATTTTGTCTTGTAAAATATAACTTCATATCTATGAAGTTCATGAAATTAGGACTTAGTGAAGAGAAGGGGCATTCGCCTCATTTTACTTTTTTTTCTTCTTTTTTTTTTTGACAGAAAACAGACTAAACAATTTTAATTTAACATGATAGAAGTTTTAATATCCTAGTGTTAGGGGAGAATATTTATGTAGTATTTGTTTAGAAGTTTAGATTTTTATGTCACACAACTTTTTTTAGTACAACATGTGGGGGTGGGGTATCGAACTCACAACCTCTTCGTTGGAAATATATGTCGATTATCGCTAAGCAATGCTCGCTTTTGACATGTTTGCACGAATTAATTCTTTGGTTTATGATCTAAAAAATTAATATATATGTAGTCTATCAGGATGATTATCTCATATTATAAATTTCAACTTATTATAATAAGTTCTAACTTTGTAATTGCTTTTGCTTTGGTAACCACAGGTATGGAACCCACCCCATCCCAAAATATCCTCCCACGCGCGGTAGACATCCTCCCACTTGTAAGCACCGAATTACTTTTGCCCTTTAGCTATTGATTAAAATTAATTAATAATTTTTTTTGTGGTAATTGGTATATGATGGTAGTGTTGACTAATCATAGTGTTAGTGAAAATATATATACCTACACACACAAGGCAATATATCTCTATCGAATATGGCATCAAGGTCATCCTTAAACAAAAATATTCGTGAAAGTTGGAGAACAACATTGAGAGATGCTTTCTTTTCAAGTTGCAGACTCCTATAGTTAATTGGACGCACAAATTTCATGTTTTTAAAGTTTTTAGGTTCACTTTTACCGTACTCAACAATCTCTCACTTAGAGAGAAAACAAGTAACACCCTTCCTTTGAAACGACATCAACTCCTCAATTTTATTCATGGAGAAGCCCAAATAAAATTGTTCACAACCTCAATTTCCTTACAGGAATGCACTTGATAAATATATAAGTTGGATTCTAACTCCCATACTGTTTTCAAGCACCAATACTCATCTTCCGAAATTGATATGATAAAATGGTACCTCACTTCAACGTAGTTTGTTCTCCAATGAAACACAATATATTTTTTAAGTGAATAGCATCGATTGTCACAATACAATGTACCTTATTAAAAAATTTTGAGCTAAGTTTTTTTCAAAAAGATTGAAGTCACATATCATCTCTTTGTTGGCTTCAGTCATTGGCATCATACTCAACTTCTGCAGTAGAGGGAGCTACTATATTTTGTAGTTTAAAGATCCAATTGATTGTAGTATTACCCAAAATAAATACATACCTAACTAGCGGTGTACACTCTTTCTACCGTTAGTATCATCTGTCATATTTTGCACTTACATAACCCATGTAGATCATAATAAGTTGTCCCCCTCAAGTATCTAAAATTACACTTCCTAGCCTCAGTGCAGTGCTACTATCCTTAGATTATTAATATAAACATGCTAAAGTACAACTGTCACTGCATGTACATTATCTTTTTGTGCAAAACATAACATACATCAGATTATGTAGTATAGAAGCATACATCACTCTAGTCATTTGATATTTTTCCTACTTACTACTAAATGAATGCACTTTAGATAATTTAAAGTGACAATATAACTTAAAGCAACAATTTAAAGCAGTACTAGCAGATTTTGACATCTTCTATATGCGAAATATCTTCACATTTTTGTTTGTACATACTCTTCTTGGACTCTGGTAGTGTACCTCTCTTAATTCTCATTGCAATGATTTATTTGACAACACCCAAATCTTTCCTATCAAAATTTTTAATTAATTTAACATTTATCCTTAACATTTCCTCTTTCCATTCCCTTATATCATCAAGTCATCCACATATAAAACTAAAATAATGAGTTACCTCGAGCTTTTATGTGCAGCAATAATCTTTTGATAACTGAAAAATACATTGTTACATATAAAGCTATCAAACCTTGTATCGATATTTGTGTGCCTACATGATACTATATAAGCTTTTCTAAAGTTTTTAAATAATCTTTTCCTACTATTAAGTAATAAATTTGTATGATTGCATGATGTAAATCTCTTCCTTCAAATCACTATGAATAAAAGTTGTTTTTACGTCTAATTGTTCCAAGGACAGGTCTTCTTCAGCCACTATCAATAATATAACTCTAATAGAAGTTAGTTTAACTACGGGAGAAAAATATTTCATTAAAGTCAATACCTTTATTTTGTTGAAAGCCCTTGATGATAAGTACATAGATCCACTTATTCTACAAAATTTCCTATCCCGTAGGGTATGTTTGGGAGTGATGGTAGAATTAGTGATTTTGAAAAAAGAGATTTAAATATAATTGATTTCTAAAATCATCATACCATTGATGCCTCAAAAATAAGTTTAAAGTGATTTTAGTTAATTTTAAACTTTCCAAAAATCAATTTTTTAGTTTGCCAAACATGATCATTGGGAGCGAAGTGATTTTGATAATGGCAAAAGTGATTTTTGCATATCCAAAATCACTCGCAAACACACCCTAGTAACTTCACTAATTGTCAGGTCTAGTTTATGGTAAGATAATTCATCTCCTATTTCATGGTCAACTACCACTCGGTAGAGTATTATTTGAGTTGAACTACCTTGTCATACTATTCAAGTTCAATTATGTTAGTAAATAATGGAAATAACTCTATGATTGTTTGTTAGTCTTACTCGATCTCTTAACAAATGTAGAAGGCGTTCAATAAACTTCTTTAAATCCCATAATTTCATGAGCTTTGAGGCAATAACAAATTGGTTGAACATTGTATAAAGAGCTTTGGTTAGCACTGTTGTTTTAAAAGTCCTTGTATTTGGATCCTAATCCGCAAGCTAAGATGAATACCTTGCTTAGATCATCTAGGTTCTTCATAGCTGTAAGTTTATTGCATAGAAACAAATTTTTTTGACATACTCTTCAATGGACATATTATTTTTCTTTAGGCTATATAAAGATTCACTTGTGTGAATTCCGTTATCCCTCGTGATGGCTAGGAGATTATCTTTTAATGACTTTTAGATTGGTGAGCTGTTTCTAGTCCTTCAATCATTGCCAATACTTTCGTTGTGACGATTCTAAAAAATCATGAAGTTAGCAAGCCATCATTTTCTAGCAGAGTACTGTAGAAGGGATTGATAATGACTTTCCATTCTTAATCTTTTCCTATAAATCTGGTGGTATATCATCAACTAGGTGATGCTTGGTTCCTAGACTTCAGACATTTTTGATTTATCTCTCATGTGCAGTGCTCTGATACCATTAAATAGATTGAGAGAAAGAAGCTGACGAAGAGAATTGTATAATTGACTCAATAATCAAGATGATTGCATACTACCTAGCTTCCTTGGACAAAATACATAAACAATAATCAACTATAAAAGGAAACAATAATTAGTTGTTAAAGATGATTTGTATAAATGAAAATGAAGGAACGAGATCAATGGATTATCACTCAATCAGTGGTAGAATTAGACCTAAATATAAATTGGAAAGACAACTCACACTTTCAGATTGTGAGCTATTTGATTCACTGTTACTTAGTTGTTCACTGCTATCTTGTGAGCTATATTTGAGCTTCATATATTTTTATCTTTGTTTACAAAAACAAAAATATCTTAATTAGGAATCCCGCATGTGGTCTCATGTTTTTTGCATGCCTATTTAGTGTTTTGTTCATTCTTTTGGCCACACCATTATGTTACGATATCACTGAAATAGTCCCTACCATCACAATGTCATTGTTTACACAATACTTTTCAAGTTTCCCTACCATCACAATGACCTTGAGCATTTCGTTGGACAAATCTCATTCTCAATCGTAGCCTTTCATAGCCTTCCATGTTTTGAAAACAGAAGATTATTGTTTAACTCCTTACCTTCCCGCTCGAATCGTCTATGAATGTTACATAATAATAAAATCGCATAACAAAATAACTTTAGAAGGCATCCACGCATCAATAAAAATTAGCTTCAACTTCATAAGTTGTGGTGCTATTTCCATTTTCGGAAAGCTAACACTCAACTTATATATGCAATTGTCTTTAGATCTTTTAGTTTTTCTGTAGGATAAAAATCTTCGTACCTTTTTCACTCAGACGTGTCCAAATCTATCGTATCATATTTCAATTGACTTCAACAATCTACAAAAGCTACCATTGTCCTTGTCATTGATCCTATTGGCATATAAAGGTTTCCAGATTGTTTTCTCAAGCAATCACTATGATATACAGCTTCTACAATCTTCTAATTATTTTTTTTTTGTTTAGCAATTAGATGATCTCTATTGTCTACTTTAATATCGGTTTGTTTTTTCAATTCTTCCTAGCTAGGATTTTGCTTTAAGTTGTGTTGCATATGGCTGCAACTTTTAGCATCTCAAGGCCATCATTGTTTATGTAGTGTGTTCCACCGTCCAGAATAATTCTAATATAGTTTCACATGATCCACTAAATATCAATTCAGTATTTCCTCTAACTTAGGTTTCTAGCTCACTTGAGTACTATATTTATACAATCATTCCATCAAGATTAATTCCATTGCTACGTCAATCTCTAAGACAAAAAATTTATCAAAAAAAAAAAA
>NW_019104506.1:652925-677862 GCF_001995035.1 Momordica charantia
CGATGCGCTCCGGAGCTTTACCGATTGTGTGGAGGGATGCAAATCGAACATGCTTCCGACGAAGATTACTGGGTTGCCTGTAATCTGCATCGGGAAGGAGATTTCTGAATTTGTAACCGGGAATGGGAGCAGGGAGAAGATGGAGTTGAAATTTGAGGAGGTATTTGGGATGGTTCAGAGCTGCTCCGGGCCTGGTATGGTTGTGAATTATGGGGAATTGAGTGGTTTGGTCAGTGAAGAAGAAGATGAAGTTAGTAATGGTCTGAGTTTTGTGGTATCTCAACTGACGGATTAAAAAAAAAAAAGAAGAGGTGGTCGTCTCTTGAAGAGACGATCACGTTCAAAATTTTAAAAAAATTTACGTTGGCGCCACGTGGCATGGTCGTCTCTTGACGACCATGTTTTTAGATTATTTAAAAGTTCCTATAAATACCACTCATACACACACTCAAAATACAACAAATACATGTAAAATATTTTCTCTATATTCTATACTCTAGGGCAAAATACGTTTTTGGTCCCTGGGGTTTGAAATAGGTATCTACTTAGTCCCTGAAGTTTCAAAATGAATACTTTTGGTCCTTGAGTTTTACAGTAGGTGTCAACTTGGTTCCTGAAGTTTTAAAATGAACATTTTTTGTCCCTGAAGTTTGATAAATAGTTCTAAATGGACCTTGATTTTTGTTTTACTATTAATTAACTAATATTAAAATGACATGGCAATTTGTAATTAAATTGTTTATAGTAGTTGCTAATGTGGCAAATTATATTAATTAAATGATATATGTTCGCTATGAATAGCGAATGGCGACGAGAAAGACGTGGTGACTGCCGGAAAAGGGTAGAAGAAAGAGGGTGGAAGAGACGAGGAGAGGAGAGAGAAAGTATCATCACCTACACATATATTATTTAATTAATATAATTTTCCACATCAGCAACTACAATAAACAATTTAATTGTAATTTGGCATGTCATTTTAATATTAATTAATTAACAGTAAAAAAAATCAATGACCATTTAGAACTATTTCTCAAATTTCAAGGACAAAAAATGTTCATTTTAAAACTTCAAGGACCAAGTTAACACCTACTTTAAACCTCAAAGAACAAACATGTTCATTTTGAAACTTCAAGGATAAAGTAGACACCTACCTCAAACATGAGGGACCAAAAGTGATCGTTTTGAAACTTCAGAGACCAAGTAAACACCTACCTCAAACCTCAGGGACCAAAAATGTATTTTGCCCTATATTTTATTTACTATTCTCTCTTTTGCTCTTCTAAAAGCAATTGACCAAAAGATAGGTGTTCTTTGTTGCAGAGCTTTTAATTGGGTTGTTGTAAATATCCTAGATGGGACAGGCTAGAGAAAACCAATTATACCCATGCTTTGATAAGAAATCCACATCACAGAAGACTTAAATCTACTTAAAGATAGTGATATATCCGCGCTTCAACTTAAATTGTCCCACATCGGAAATGTATAAGGGCAGGTTGTGCTCAAAGTTCTATAAAAGGAACTCATTGCTTTAGGTTTTATCCATCCCAATTGAAACACTTTAAGCCTGGTATACTAGCTCTAGTTAACTGGGTGATATTTGCTTTGAGAGAGTGTTTGTGTGATTGAGGTCGGTGAAAGAATTATGTGTGATTGTAATAATTTTTTACATAGTGGTTTTCTTTTGTGAGCTGTTGTTTTTCTTTGATTTGGAGTTCTCCACGTAAATTATTGTATTTTCATAGTTATTTTTCTGCTTATTTCTGCCGTAGAAGTAGGGAGTTTTTCCCATTAATGAAATAATATCTCAATAGAATAGAATGTGTTTTGTGTTTCGATAAATATATATTACTGGATTATATATACACTGAAATATAAGTATACTAACATGAATACAACTGATAAAAACTAATTAGCCTACTAATGCATAACGAATGAAATTTATTTAATATCTATAACTAATACATAACCAATATAGTAACTAATATTAGTTAATATCTATAACTAATACATAACCAATACACTAACTAATATTAGTTAATATCCCCCTCAAACAAATGCACAATAATGCATGAGTTTGGATCGAAGAGAGTGTAACCTGAAGGGATCAAATCCCCAGCGGAAGCGATTTATCCCTTGTGATTCAACTCGAATTAGAAATTAAACGTTACCGATTTTTGAAAAACAGAACTGTTCTATTTAAGTGTAGAGGTTAAGCCTCTTGGGGAAGAAAATGACTTACATTTGAAGACCGTTGGCAAAAGTTCTTCCCCAAGCACGGATCTTGTGATAGCACGAACTAACGAACACGAATGAACTAACCCAAAGGATGGACGCTACCACCACCTTACCTTGCTATCCTCTTTAGGATCAAGAACAGGATTGTGGGATCTTTCTCGAAAAGAAAACAAAAGAGGAATCAAAATGAGATGGTGAGAGAGAGAATTTTTGTTCTAATTAGATGAACAACCAAGAATCGTGCAACCAGGAGAGGATCTCTGTGTTTTGAAGGCTTGAGGGAAGAGAGAGGGGGAACAAGTTCCCACTCTCCACCTCACCACTCCCCAGTAAAAAAGCTGGGAAACGATGAATGTTAGTTATGTTATTTAATATATATATATATATATACATTAATTTAAAAAATAAATTAAATAATTAATTAAATTAAAACTAATTTAATTTAATTAATAATTAATTAAATCTTATTTAATTAATTAATTAAATAAATATAATTTAATTAAACCAGTAAATTTTTAATCATATTCAAATATAAATCTCCCTCATAACTTATAGTATTTAATATGAATCCAATTCACATTAAACTTTAACCTATAGTATTTAATATGAATCTAACTCACATTAAATTTTAACCTATAGTCTTAATATGAATCCAATTCATATTATTCTCTTATAGTATATAGTTTTATAATGTATCATCATACATTATATTAAATTGTGTCATACACAATTAACTCAAATTCTTCTTAATGAAATTTGAACAATTCAAAATTCTTCCAGGACTTAATGTTCTTAATTACCCTTTACGAGTTAGCAAGGGGACCTAATGGACGTATAAATCAGAAGCTCCAATGTTACGAGATTAATTGGTTAAACTCATTAACCATATTAATCAACATACGTTAACTACAGGTTACTCCACTAAAACCTCGCAGCTGCACTCTTCTCACTATAGAATATTTCTATGTCCACGGATATCGACCATTAATGGCAAGTCAATCCTTCACGTGTGTTCGTAAGCACAGATGGGTCAAATTGTCGTTTTACCCTTATGTTACATCTTGTACCTTAACTGCTGATCCTCTAATGAACAACCCAGTTATGGTCCTACCAATAACCGGAAGTCCCTCTCGGGCCAGTGAGAGGGTGTGGCCCCTTGTTCAAGTCTCGGGGTCAGCACTAAAGGGAACACTCATCTACTCCTCTAAAATCGGTGAGGAGTGAATTCTATCTTGTAAAGTTATGTTCCCAGCTCCCCACTCGGTATCGTCCTCAAAATGGTAGGAATGTTGAGTTGGCGACTCAGGACACTCTCACCTATACAGATTAAAGGACGAACCCTTACAGACAGGAATCCATAACTCACCCAGGATTGAGAATGAGTTGCCTGATCATCCTATGAAATAACAATCTGTTAGTTAACAGCGTTACATCTAAAAATTGGCTGTTTCGTGGTCCGGTCTTATACAAACTCATTGTATAGATACCCCCACTCGCATGTCTCCACACGAATGACCTGGATCGAGTTGTCTGTAACATTTACAAAGTGGGTCGTAACCATAGTGTTGTCAGGATAAGGTACCCTATCCATATACTATAGACCCTTTAGGTTATTTCCGTGACATTATCCACTTGTATATCGAGGGTATATCAAATATATACCCAGTATATATACTATCCCAGTTACATAATAATAACCTTGGATGTTTAGTTTATTGGATTAGATAATTGCAATGTTATGAATTCAACAACAAATTGATTTAATATAACTTTATGGAGTATAAATTTGTTTTTACAAAAGTACAAACTACGAGTTTAGGGCAACACACCTAACACAACCGAGGAGAAGGCAGAGACTTAGTAAAACGTTCAGCAACTTGCTGGGCGGTGGGAATATACTAAAGCACAAGATCTTTTCGAGTGACACGCTCCCAGTGAAAATCAATCTTGACATGCTTAGTTCGGGCATGGAAAGCTGGGTTGCGGAATAATTGTATAACAAAAACGTTATCGCACCATAATATAGGTGGCTTGTCACTAAAAATATGAAGGTCCTTAAGAAGCTGACCGATCCAAGAAAACTCAACCGCTGTGGAGGCAAGTGCTCGGCACTCAGCTTCCGTGGAAATGCGAGAAACAGTTGTTTGTTTCTTAGCCCTCCCAAGAAATTGGATTCGGACCTAAGAACACAACAAAACCCGAAGTAGAACGACGATTTGTGGGATCCCCAACCTTGTCTGAATCAGAATGGGCTTGAAGTCAAAAGGAATCAGAGAAACCTCTATGAAATAATAAACCACAATTAAACGTCCTTGCAAGATACCAGAGCACCCTCTTGGCAGCCGTCAAATGAGATTCGGAGGGATGATGCATAAATTGAGAGAGCTTGCTGACCGAAAATGAGATATCAGGTCTACTAAAAGTGAGGTAATGAAGAGCCTCAATTAGAGCTCTGTAATTTTTAGCATCATCAATAGAACAAGATGGGTCAATATTGTCAACAGCAGTCAAGGCAAGAGGGGTAGCACAAGATTTAGCACCAAGTATGTCAAACCGTTGGAGAATATCTCTAGAATATTTGGTTTGATGAACGCAAAAAGCAAGATATCTCAAGGCCCGAAAATATTTTAAAGCTCTCAGGTCGGTCATTTCAAAAACGAAGCTTCAGCTGAGAGATAAGTGTTGTGACATAAGAAGGATTATTACTAGTTACAATGATATCATCAACGTAATAAAAGAAGATAAGTAATAGAGTCACCAATATGCCTCAAAAACAGAGAGGAATCATAAACTAAAGCTTCAAAATCGAGTGTAAGCAAGTGAGATGTAAAGCAATCAAACCAAGCCCAAGGCACCTGTTTAAGACCATAGAGGGATTTGAATAGCTTACAAATATGGTGTGGATAAAGAGGATCGACAAATCCTTGAGGTTGATGCATATAAACCTCCTCTTGAAGCTCTCCATGAAGAAAAGCATTTTTAACATTCAACTGATGGAACTTCCAACCATATTGCGCAGCCAAAGAAAGAATTATATAAACTATTGGCTTCTTTAGAACCGGGCTGAAAGTCTCATCATAATCAATACCCTCCTCTTGATGATAGCACTTGGCAACAAGGCGTACCTTATAACGGGCGACACTTCCATCAGGATGACTTTTAATCTAGTACACCCAGTTGCATCCAATAACATGTTTGTCATGAGGTAAGGGGGTTAAAACCCATGTATGCTACTGAACTAATGCATTAAATTCTTTTTTCATGGCTTGTTGCCAAACTAAATTTTTGAAGCTTTAGTAAAGGATGAAGGTTCGTCTTGAGTCGAGGGTACAGTGACAAGGAACAACCTTTTCTTAGAAATCCTAGACTTACTCTTAAGGAACCACAAGTGTATGAGAAGAAGCTATATCAAAAATAGTAACAGTAGTACCCTTAGCATGACCCTCATGACCCTCAATATGAGAAACAACATGTGATATGAGAATCAATAGTACCCTCAGTATTGTTATTAGGAAGACTAGCACCCAATGGAAAATACAGAAGAACCCAAAAACATCAGTGGACAAAGAGTCCATGCCAACCAAGCGAAAAGATTGAGAAGAAGAAGTAGCAGCAGTAGTACTAATAGGTGCAATAGATTGTGGTGTAGAAGATGAATAAAGAGAACACAATAGAAATAGAGAGATAAAGGTAGATGTGAGGACTTAGATATGAATGATGCAGAGGAAGAAGAATGTAAAGTGGGAGAGGAGAAAGGAAAGGAGGATTCATAAAAAATAACATGGCGAGAAGTATAGAGTGAGCCATTGCTCATGTTGTAACAATAATATCATTTATAATCCAACAAATAGCCCAAAAAAACACATTTTGCATATTTGGGTTCCAATTTGTGAGTGATATGGTTTTAGAAGTGGATAGCAGGCACACCCGAAAATCTTAAGAAAGGTAGTCAGGTGGTTTATGAAAGAGTAATTTGAAAGGTGATTTTTTGTTTAGATGAGAAGATGGCAGCCGGTTTATAAGAAATACAGTAGTACTAAATGCGAAAGGCCAAAATTTAATGGGTAAGGAAGCACGAGACATTAAGGTTAAGGCAGTTTCGAAAATATGACTGTGTTTGTGCTCAGCAACACCATTTTGTTTAGGCATATAGGCATAAGACTTTTGATGAAAGATGTCATGATCTTGAAGATAAGAGCCTAGGGTTTGGTTAATTAATTTCCCACCCCCAACAGATGACGGTGTTTGCGTTCAGCAACACCACTTTGTTGAGGCATATAGGCACATGACTTTTGATGAAAGATGCCCTGATCTTGAAAAGTAAAAGCCTAGGGTTTGGTTAATAAATTCCCCACCCCCATCAGTACAAAAGATTTTAATACGAGTGTTAAGCATATTCTCAACAAGTGGCTTAAAGGTTTTAAACACAGAGGACACAACAGATTTTAAAGACATAGGAAACCAAGTGTTTGGAGAAATCATCAACAAACGAGACATAGTAATTGAAACCGTTTATTGAAGTTTCAGGAGCAGGACCCCATACATCAGAATGGACTAACTCTAAATGATACATGGAAGCAGACAAAGAAACAGAAAAAAGGCAATCTATGTAATTTGCCATACAAACAGTGTTCACAAGTACATGAAATTTTAAATGATGGTAAATGTAAAGATCGAAGAACATAATTAAGAGTAGAGTCACATGGATGGTCTAACCAGTTTTGCCAAATGGATGAAGAAATCTTGTTACCAATATGAGCAACCTTAGAAGCAAGAACAGAGGAAGATGGAATAGGATCAGCGAAAGATATAGGGTAAAAGCCATTAATACTAGGGAGGGTACAAGCCATTAATACTAGGGCCTCGAAAAAGAATCTTGCCCGAAGATTTGTCCTGAATAGAAAATTGATTAGAATCAAAGATAATGAGACAATTATTATCTACACAAAGCTGGTGCACAGAAAGAAGGTTGGAGGAAATTGAGGGAACATGTAAGATATTACGAAGATGTAAAGGAGAACGAGAAGTGTGAAGTACACCACAACCTATGTGAGCTATCGGCAAAGACTGACCGCTACTAACCCTAACTTGATCATCACCCGAATATTAAAAGGCAGCAGATAATTAGAGGTAACATGAGCGTTGCACCGATAATCAGCTAGCCAATTAGTATTAGGAGTAGCAAAATTGGCATAGTTGTGGTTAGCAACCATAGCGGCGAACTGAGCTGGAGGATGGCAACCTTGATAACTATAATTCATCTGATTAAGGCAATTGAGTGCAGTGTCCAACACGGTGACAGATTTGACATATGAGACGTTGGCAAGAGTTATCAAAGGGACTTTACTAGCAGAATTGCTGAGTAGAAGAATACTAGGACTATCGCGACCACAACTGAAATTTCTAGAAGACATACTGAAATTTGAAGACCTGTTTCGATTTGAAACTTTATGCTTGCTAGAAAAGCCTTGTCCACGTCCCATGTTAGCATTATAATTATGATTTCGTGAGGAATTTGGCGTATTAGTAAGAAGAGCAGTCGAAGCAGCAAAATATTCATCGCGCTTCACCTGCTTGTCAATGGCAGCTTCCTCAGATAAGCAGAACATGTAACTCTTTAAACGTTACAATTTGAGAATGCGTACGCATCGAGGTGCGAAAAGTATTGTAATCTGTATGAAGACCATTTTGGGTGTAGATAACAAAATCCTCATGATCAATTACAACAGAAACGTTTGTCAATCTATCCTTCAAATCTTTGATACACTGAATGTATTAATCGATAGTCTCACAAGGCTTCTTGATAATGGTTTGTAAATCAGACTTGAGATTTACAACATTTGCTTGGGAATTAGAAGAATAACTTTTGACTAATGTATCCCAAACCTGCTTAGAGGTCTCGCATCCAACTACATAAGCAAGTTTGACTGATGATAAAGTGGCATTGATGACAGCCATCAGCGCATGGTCTTTAACAATCCAATCCTCAAATGCATGATTTGGCACAAAGATTACTGAAGTTGAAGAATCGGTACAAGGCGATTCCAGACGAGGTGCAGGTTGCACAACATATCCATCGATAAACTCGAACAATTTGTGCACTTTCTAAATGGATGTCAATTGAAATTTCCACAAAACGAATTTGTAGCATCCAAAATCGAATGGAAACAAGATTACAAATGTTAGAAAGAAGAAATATTTGTGAATTCGGATCTTTCAGAGAATGTGATACAGTCGAGAGAGACGACTCTACCATTGAGGTCAAGTGTGAAAGGTAGATAAGAATAAAGCGTGTATAACAATAAAGAAAAACACATGGTAAGAGGATCGAAAAGGCGTGGGTCAAGAAGCTCTGATACTATGAAATAATATTTCAATAGAATAGAATGTATTATGTGTTTCAATAAATGAATATTATAGGATTATATATACACTGAAATATAACTGTACTAACAAGAATACAACACATAAAAACTAATTAGCCCATAACTAATGCATAACCAATGGAAATTAGTTAATATCTATAACTAATACATAACCAATACAGTAGCTAATATTAATTAATATCTATAACTAATACATAACCAATACAGTAACTAATATTAGTTAATGATTAAGTGCTATCAGAGGTTTAGGTTTGTAGTTTCTTGAATTTCTGAGTATGCTATATGGTTGCAACATTGTTTGAATTCCACGTCAGAAAATATTTCTTGAAACGAGCTTCGATCCTATGAATAGTGTGGCTTGTTCACTATATCTAGATTCGTTAGAAGTGTGAAGCGGATATGTGAATCTTTATCAGTCCAGTGTAGATTTACGTGGAGAAATTTGACAGAAAAATCAACTTTAGCTTGTGGCAAGTGTAAGTTAAGGATGTGCTAATATACAATCTGGGTACACAAGGCCATGAAGGGAAGACCAAACGATGGTGCGGTGCTCTGGTGGAGTCTAGGCGATGGTTTTAGCAAAGGTTACAAGATGTTTAACAAGCAATGAAGATCTACAGAAAATAGATTTGAGGGCTACAACCTTATAAGAGTAAGTTTGGCTCAGAATGTCATTGCAAACATGCATGAAATTTCGTCAGCCAAAGAACTTTGGGAGAAGCTAGAAGCATTGTATCAAGCAAATGTCATCTCAAATCAGCTTTACCTAAAGGAATAGTTTCAAACACGGCAAATGGAGAAAGGTAAAAAAATCTTGATCCTTTAAGCATTCTCAATAGCATCGTATTTTAGGTGGAGGCAATTGTAATGAAGATAGAGGATGAAGATATAACACTCAAACTCATCTTGTCACTTCCACTTTCTTATGAACATATGAAGTCAATCTTGATGTACGGGAATGAGACTTTTAATTTTCCTGATGTTATTAGTAAACTTTTGTTAGAAGAAAGAATGGTGGAGAGTGAAAGGAGTACTTTAAGGGAAGATTCAAACACTAGTACCTAGCAACTAAAAGAAGAAGAAAGAAATTGTGTAATAGAAATGTTGTTGAGGAGGTGGACAGTGTAATAGAAATGTGTAATAGAGTCAGTTCGTCAAAGGCCTCTAGGTTTGATGCTAATAGTGTTTTTCTCATTAAGGAAGGTGATGTGTTATTTTGAAGAGAGATATTTCATCCTCATGGTATGTCCACTTTACAATGATAGAAGATATGATGTTAGCAGTTTTACAAGTTTACACATAGGCATTGGTTTGGTAGTTATTGGAGGTGCGTGTAGTGGAAGTCATATCGATGGCTAAAGAACTTCGAACTGAGTCAAGTAGGTGGAAGTTGCACCATAAATTTCAGCAGAATTTACAACAGCGTCAAATAAGAAAAATCATGGAAGAACATTACAAGTGGTCTTTGAATTAAGAATTATGATTACCATTAAAAACAATGAGTGCAGTAGAAAATGTGAATTCTTTAAATATCTTGCCAAGGTGGAATGTGTAGGTGATAACTCTAAAATAGAGAGTTATTGTGGCAATATATTGGGCTAATTTGAGTGTAATTGGAAGACTCCTAGTCATAAAAGCTTACTAAATGAGAAATTGTGTGAAAATTAGTAAAATAGTATATAAAATCCTTGTTTTATTAATTATGGATAAATTCTAGCGTAGTCCTGCTGTTTTTGGGTTATTTGTGCAGAACCTTGAATTATTTGAAGCAGAGTAGCTGAATAGGATAATTTTCTAGGACTTTGAGAGGATAGAGTACTTAATGCTGGAGCATTGCATGCTGCAAACATTTTTGGGCAGCACAGTAACTTTTGATTTCACGCGGAAATTACCCATGTCCGTACAATTACTACGTGTGCCCTAAAATCAATAAGCAATATAGCAACTCTTTAGGTCCCAGCCTTCACGACAGATCCCAAGGGGGGTATGCAGCCCAAGAAGCCGAATCAAGACAGAAGAGAGAACCTTCCATTTTTAGAGCTGAAGCAAGCGGAGGAGACATCTTTGCTTGATGGTTTTCAAGTCCAACTGGCGTTTCCTGCGTGAGTTTTAGTATTCTTTATCGAAATGGGTTGTTTCTCTTTTTTACCCATTGTGTATTTCCCTTTTCCCATGAACTAAACCCCATTCCAGGGGGATTTCTTGCTATATTGTGTGAACAGTAGCATTGTAGTTTGGATTTTTGTTGATAAATAGACTTGTTCTCTTCTTTCATCTTTTTTAATTTGTTGGCCACCATTTTCAGACTACTTTGTCTTGTATGACTCGAAATGGTATATAAGATGCGTGTTGAACTCTATTTATGGTTAGTCAACTATTTTATAGTAGGTCATGAATGCTTAGGAATGAGATTCACCCAACTATGCTTAATAAACTATTTTAAGGTTCGATCAAAGCAACAGAAGTTGAAACGATTGTGTCTGGGTATCTCAGAAGATAACGAAGCCTATTTTAGCGCAAGCTAAAATTGTTTTGCTAGAGTGTCTACTATTAGCAGAGAATCGTAGTTTGAAATTCCTCTTGTTCCCATTTACGGCTAGCATATCTCTTCTATAGTCACATCTTTTGTCCCAACATTTCTTTTTCGCTTGCTAATCATTTTAACTGTTACTTATGCTTTATTATTGATTTTTTCATTATTTTGTAGTTTGTTTATGCAAGAAATTGTACAACCTCAGTTTAGCTCGAACCCGGTCCYTGCTCCGACCTGAAGCTCTAAGGGAAGACCTGCACAAGAGGGCAAAATCTCTGATGCTCAAGTTAGTAAGCAACTTGGACTCAATATTAAGTTCGAGGAGAAATTCGATACATGATGGTGACATGAGACCTTCTATTTATAGGTTTAGGTTCCGACAGGGGTTGCGACAGGGGGTTACCTTGGTCGGTTTTGAGGTCGGACCTGTCGGGCTTTAGCAGATCGAGCTCGGACACTTTTCCTTGTATAAGACAAGTTGATCCTCGATGGGAAATGTCAAATCTTACATCTCGGAAGGTTCCAAGATGGAGCTCCATAGGTTTGTTCTTTCGGATCTTCCTTTAGTGGAGAATCCCTGTCCTCCACGTGGCAGTAGGATTTTTTCACCCCCAAATAATTTTATAGTTAAACGGTTCAAATATATTTAGTTTGGTCCAATTGGTGTTCTTGGACATATTTCTTAGTATTCACCAAGTCGCTATGGAATTCGACCTTGTTTGTTCAACAATTCGACAGGATAGTGTACATGTACACTTGGTTTAATGTGATTGTGTGAGCCTGTAACAGTAGCCCAAGTTTTTTAAAAGGAGCCCATGTATTTGGGTTTTATTCATCCCAATCGAAATATTTTAAGCTTGATATACTAGCTCTAATTAACTAAGTGACATCAAGCTTTGAGATAGTGTTTTGTGTTATTGGGGTTGGAGAGAAAATTGTGTGATTGTAATAATTATTCACATAGTGTATTTTCTTTTATGGGTCTTGAACTTTTTCCAGTTCCGAGTTGTTTAGGTAAGTTATTGTGTTTGTTTATTATTATAATTTAATTTCTCAATTTTTTCCCATCGCAATTTTAAGGAAATTCGATAAGGAGTATACTATTGAGAGACGTCGAGACTGGGATTTGTGTTCTTTAGATCGATGGCTTGCATTGGCCGACCTTTACCTTGGATAGGATATTGGGTTATCAAGGATTCAGGTTGGTCAGTGCAGCCTCCTACATCTTGGGAATTTTCATCATCCATTATCTACCTGAACTGAGCTATATGACTTCAACTACTACATTATCACAAGCGACGCGAAATGTTACTGTTAATTTTTTTGGAAAAAAATATAGACTAATCGATAATTCTGTAAGTTATTCAAATAGGACCTATTTGATTTTCTCCTTCCAAAGGTTGAAATTAGAAAAGTAAATAACAATAGGAGTGTGTTTGAAAGTGATTTTGGCGTGATTAAAATCAGTTTTGCCATAATCAAAATCACTTCACTTTCCATGATCATGTTTGCCAAATTAAAAAATTGATTTTAGAAAAGTTTAAAATCACTTTAAATTGATTTCTAAGGCATCACTTTGATGGTAATTTTTGGAAAATCAATTATGCTTAAATCTTTTTTTTTTTCAAAATCACTTATTTTACCATCACTCTCAAATACACCATAAAGTAATAAGAGACAGGGGTAGAAAAAACTTAATACAACAGTGGTTATACTGTTCGCCCTAATGTTGGGACTACGCCCAATCTTCTACAATAGTAGGTTTTACTATGTTTGACAAGATTACAATGGAGATATCACTCAAGATATCAAAAATGACTATTTTGCTTATAAGTACCATAACAATGGCTACGTAGGAATACATAATTTAAAATTCCCTTACTAAATGTACGAGATACAAAGACTCCTTTTCACATACGGCCTACAAATACTCAAGTCTTTTTTGTTGGATTCTATATGAATAAAACTTTAATAAAATAACTATATTTGTAGGAATCAATATCCTAATTCTTATAAGAAATAATATCATAATTCTTGTAAGAATTCGCAGTAGTATTGAAAATCATTTCCCTCATAGAACACAAGTCTTTTGTTTTAGCTTCATTATCCGAGTAATCTCCCACCTGGAGACAAAATACCGATCTTACCTCCCATTGCAACAACAGTCTATAATCATCTTGAAATAACTCAAAGTCTCCTACTGAAACAATTTTCTCATCTTCTTGAAAACTTCAAGGCTCTTCCTACAAGTTCAAACAACTTGTAAAAAAAATATAAGAAAAACTTGTTTTCATCTATTTTTGCCATGAGATTAGGCAATCTACATGGACTTGTCTCAGAAGTTGCATGAGATACAGTCACGTGGTCCCACTAAAACTAAGTGGCTTTATCTGAAGCTTCCTTTTTCATTCTAAACGATTGAAGGAAGAACTTCCCATTAATGACTTGTTCACTCTATTTAAGCCTCCTACCATAATTGAAACTATACCTGTCACCTCAACACCTATTGGGTTTATCTTATATAAAGCAAATGTTTGCTTATGCGACTTCATCAATTCCCAATTTGTCTAACAAGGAGGGTAATCCCTAACAACCTAAAGAACATGTTTTTGTTATTTATCTTCCCAATTGTTGTTCCTGAGTTATGGCAGATTCACTTGATTTGTTTGGGTTGTCTTTGCTGTTAGCTTTGTCCTACTTCTTTAGACATCATCTGTAGCTTGCATCCACCATCTCAATGATCCTCTATCAACATTTAATCTCGATGTGTAGATTGTAGATCTTTTTTAGCAAATTGGCACCAAAGTGGACCCTCTAGTGAGAATCCAATGGTTTCCACAAAACTCACTCTAATAACCATCATCGTCCAACTTACTTGTACAGATAAAATGCATTCTGATACTGGTACATACATGACGTCTTGCAGTAAATATGAGTCCCACTTTCGGCCTTCAAACGGATGCATGATGTCTTGCATACATACATTGCCTCATTTGAAAGATGTGAACAATCTCTTATTTGAAGATATGTGTACTAAAGTTGCACTGTCTATTACCCACTTCAATTATTAGTTTTCTATTTCTGTGTTGCTCTCAATACAAACAAGTGCAGACCCACAATTGCATTTGCCTCCACCAAATGCCTTTTCAGATCCCCTTTTGATATTTTACTGTGTTTCTAGATGTGGTATTTTTTGTGACAGTGAAAACATTCGATCTACGTCTTCAAATTTTTTCTGCTATGCTTCTATTGCCTGTTCTCGTACAAAATCTTGTATTTACCTTCTTGGACATTGAATGATGAGTCTTGTTTGAAAGTAGATTTTTTCCACTCTCCTTTCTATGAATTATTTAGTAATTGCTGCATCACAAATTTCTGAAAATTTTAGACATTTGTCCCGTAACGATTTGGACGCTATTGTCTTCATCTTTCACCACTTTTATGTAAAGATGTTAACAAAAAAATAGCAGCGTTACTAAAATTAATCGTAACTAATGTTAACGGATTGATTAAATTTGTGACCTTGTTTTATGGGAATTTACAAAAGCATTCCCTTCCATACGAATATTCGAAATATACCTTATTAGCATATGGGTTTTTGTACATATTCATCAATGCATTCATCAAACCTACTATCAGTGTTTCATTTACCACGAGACTAGACACATTCATCTATAAACACAATCTAATGATGACAAGTTCTTGTTCATCCATCTCTTTCCAATCTTCATCCTTCATCCTTGCTTGTCTATCTTTTAAGCTTTATTCAACTTCTTGCAAACCAAGAAAACCTTAATTTGAATCTTCCAGTATCTGAAATTTGTCCCCATCGAACTTCATAATTCCTTCAAAATGTGATTTCTCTATTGATCATATGACTCTGAATCAATCGATTTGATATCATCCTGTAAGTTCTTCAAATAGGACCTATTTGATTTTCCTTCCATAAGTTGAAATCAAACAAGTAACAATATAAAAGAATAGAAGATAGGGATAGAAAAAGCATAACACCATAGTAATTATACTGGTTCGTCCCAATCTCGGGATTATGTCCAGTATTCTGCAAAAGTAAGTTTTACTACTACGTTTGGGAAGATTACAATGGATATCTCACTAAACTGACTATCTTGCTTCCAAGTACCATAACAATGACTATCTAGGATTACACAATTTAGAACACCCTCACTAATCCTATGAGATACAGACTTCTTTTTCACATACTGCTCACAACCACTCTAGTCTCTTTTGTTTAGATTATGAATGAATAAAACTTTAACAAAATAGCTATATTTATACGAGKCAATATATTAATACTTATAAGAATTATATCATAATCCTTGTAGGAATTAGCAGTAGTATTGAAAATCATTTTCCTTGTAGGACACAAGTCTTCTGTTCTGGCTCAATTATCTCAACAAAATTTTGTTGGCCTTGAGAAAAGAGAAAAGGCTCGACGCTCAATTAGTAATATTATGATTTCTGGCTCTCTATACAATGGATCAAAATTTCAGACCTGCTCACAAAAGTGATTTTTGTATTCTTAGGTGGAATTTAGTGGGTCCTACCTTCTGGTTTGTTATGACCGTTTTGGAATCTACAGCAGAATCATCGAGTTATGTTTAAACACGGTTACAAATTGTTACATGGGGTACCTCGGTGTTGGGATAATATCCAGAATCTGCAATATACCCAGTCCTCCAACACGAGCTACCCAACAGTCTAACAAGGATTTTTCCCCTTCTACAGTTATGAGCAAGTCGCAGTTAAACAACACAATAAAGGAGTACAAGTAAACAGAAACGACACATGAATTTATATTGGTTCACCCCAAGCATATGCCACATCCATCTTTGCAATGTGCAGGTTCTAATATGATAGGAAATAATATAATGAGTCTCATGAACGCTCTACAATCACTCTCTAGATGCCTCAACAATGGCCACCTAGCTTCTAAGCACACAATAATATGTACTTAGAAATACAAGAATGAAAAAACTCACCAATAGACTCGAGAACTGTCAATGACACACTACAACTTGGGATCTCGATTTTCTCACTCTACTGGTAATACACATTGCCACCACCTCAAATAAATTTGCCACATCAAAAGCTTACAATGAAGAGAGAAGGTTTAAAGAAATACGTTTTAGTATCTCAACGCCCCAAACATTTCAGCGTCACAATTATCCGCGTGCGCCCCTTTGTTTTCTTCATATTTGCGACAGCTCTACGACGCTATGAAGCAGCTCTACAACACTGTTCGCTCAGCCAGGGAGCCCCTGCAACATTCCTGTTCATTCTTGGTTCATTCTTCCACTGTTTTGGCTCCACGTTCCCAACACTCGATTCAGACCTTTAGGAGGACTTAAGGTAGACAATAACTAGATGAGCTATTTTTGTTTATCATAAAGGGAGTTATAGCTCGGTTACTGTTTGTATCCAAGGCATCATCAATCCATCACACATAATGATTTATTTTTCTTTTGTCACGTGATGGGTCTATTTTGTTCCTTAACAGATTTAAATGATTCTTAAAAATATGTATTTTTAAAATATTTGGAGAATTGCATTGGGTAGGAAATTAGTTTTATATATTTAACAATAGAACACCTCTTTTTTCATTCTCAAATATAGCAAATTTTTTAGATTATGATTTTGAATATTTCAGTATTCTCAAATTAGTCTTTCTAGACATACATATTGCAAATATATCAGACACTCATATCAGTAGTATATCAAATGTATATCATACATTTATATTTCAAATATATCAAACACTCATATCAGTAGTATATCACATACATATCCAGGTATATCACATACATATCCAGGTATATTAGAATACCATATCAGTAGTATATCGGATGTATATCAGACATATATTACATAGAAACTCACATAAGGTATATCAGAATATCGTATCAATAGTATATCAGGCATATATCAGACATATACCATATCTAATAGGTTTTTTGTGATGAGATGTGAATCCCGCAACGGAAGCGATGATCGTTGTTCATCAATTTTGAGAAACAAAATCCATACCATGAAATGGAAATACAAAGGAAAAAGTTGTTTACGTTAGAAGAACTTTTCTTCAATGAAAACACCAATGAACACCTTCAAATGGTCTTCCGTGCTATCCTCTAAGTACCGAGAACACACTTGTGGGAACGATCGAGTTGGAACGAAAGGGAGAATTGAGAGAGATTCTTTTTTTGCTTGAGAGAGATGTAGGGGGAAAGCTCTCATTGATCTGGGTTGTTTTTCAGAACTATTCTGCATAACCCAAAAGTATGACGTGGGGTACCCCACTCCCTTACAATTTCCTGCAATTAAGCAGGGGAATGTTAATATTAAAATTAATATTAAATTAATATATAATATATATATATATAATAATTAATTAATTAATTAATCTAATTAATAATCAATTAATATATATATGTGTATATATAAATCAAATAAATAATTAACAGTTAATTATTTATCATAATAATAGAATCATATTCTATAGCATTTCTCTCGTATAACTTATAGTCGTAATTAATGTACATCTTATGCACATTATTTTTTACCTATAGTTTTAATATGAATCTTATTCATATTAATTTTATTTGAATCTCATTCAAATAATATCTCTAATAATATATAGTTTTAATTTAGAATTAACTATATATTATAATGTATCAATATACATATAATCCCTTGAGCAATTTGAACATTTCAAAATTTTCCAAAAACTTGATCCTCGTTTTACTCGTTTGAGCTAGTAAGGAGACCTAATGGATCTACAGATCAGAAGCTCCAACGATACGAGATTAATCAGTCAAACTCATTGATCGAGTTAATCAACATTCGTTAACTATGTGTTACTCCACTAAAGACTCACAATTGCACTAATCTCACTGCATAATGTTTTCGTGTCCATGGATATACGACATTAATGACAAGTCAATCCTTCACGAGTGCTCGTAACTCAAGCTGGGTCAAATTACTGCTTTACCCCTGAGTTACATCTTACTCCTTCAATACCACTGCTTCTCTAATGAACAACCCGGTTATGATCCGACCAATAACCGGAAGTCCCTCTCGGGCCAGTGAGAGGGGTGAGGCCTCTTGTTCAAGTCACGGAGTAAGCATTTAAGAGAAAACTCATCTATTTAAGAGAACACTCATTTACTCCCTAAAGTCGGGGAGGAGTGAATTCAATATTGTAAAGTTATGTTCTCAACTCCCCACTCAATCTCGTCCCCAAAATGGTAGGAATATTGAGTCAGCGACTCGGGCCACTCTCACCCATACAGATCAAAGGACGAGCCTTCACGGCCAGGAGTCCATAACTCACTCAAGATTGAAAATGAGTTGCATGGTCATCCTAAAAAATATCAATCTGTTAGTTAACGGTGTTAGATCTAAAGATTGGCTATTTCACAGTCCGGTCTTATACAAACTCATTGTATAGGATGCCCCCACTCGCATGTCTCAACACGAAAGACCTGGATCGAGTTGTCTGTAACATTTACAAAATGGGTCGTATCCATAATGTTGCCAAGATAAGGTACCCAGCCTTATCCATATACTATAGACCCTTTAGGTTATTCCCGGGACATTATCCACTTGTATATCAGGGGTATATCAAATATATACCCAGTATATCAGGGGTATATCAAATATATACCGAGTATATATACTGTCCCAGTTACATGATAATAATCTTAGATGTTTAGTTTATTGGATTTTGGACAATGTAATGCTATGAATTTAACAACAAATTGATTGAATAAAACTTTATTGAATAAATATTTGTTTTTACATAAATACAAACTACGAGTTTAGGCAACACACCCAACATTTTGTTCATTAGTGAGATTCTTCTTCACAATCTAGGGTTCAATTTTTTAGAATTTCAAAAAGTTCATACTGTATTTAATAGCTTTTTTGTTCATCTTGTTCTTCATTCTATTTTAAATTAGTGAAGTGTTCCTGTTCTTATTCTATTCTAATAGGAAGTATATCAGTTGAGTATATCACACTTATATACTTAATATAAGATATATTTTAGGTACATCAATGTCATATCTGACATATATCATGACTGTATAAGTGATAAATCATTAAATTGTAAATCATATAACCATATAAGAAGTTATATAAGTGGTATATTAGTTGTATATACCAACAATTCCAACATGCAGTCAATTGTTATATATACCAACAACATGTAATCACATCAATTGTTCATTTTGAACCAAATTTTGATCTTAAAAACAAATTTTTTCGTGGAGCATCATACAATTATATCGGAAGTATATATATCAATACATATATATCATACTTATATCAGAAGTATGTCACTGGTGAATTGGAAGTATATCAAGTACATATCAAACATATATATTAGTGGTAAATCAATGATAAATCATATATCAGTACTATATCAGTGGTAAATCTCATATCAGAAGTTATTGATGGGACGTTAATCCCGCAGCGGAAATGACGATCTTGTTCTTGAATTTTAAGGAACAGAGACCACAAAAGAAAAAAGGAAAATACAGGGGAAAAATCACTTACATTTGAATACCTTCTTCAAATTCTCCGGTAATCAATCCGTTTCACTACCACCAATCTTCTCGCTATCCTCTGGGAACGAAGAACTTGCTTGTGGGAGCAATTGAAGGGAAATTGAGAGAACCTTTCTCTGTTTCTTTTGCAGGTTGAATGAGAGGTCAAACCAATGCAGAACTATTCTGTAGTTAAAAGGAAAATTAGGTGGGGAGTTACCCCACGTCACCACTCCTCTATATTTGTGTACGAGAGTTGGTTTTACTTTTTATTTATTTAATTAAAAAATAATATAATTAATTAAATTAACAAATTTATTTATTTAATTAATTATAATTAAATTAAATTAATTAACATTTAACTAATTTAATTAATTTTTAATCTAATTAATAATTAATAAATTTGATTAATAATTATTAATCTAATTAATAATTAATTAATCAAATTCAAAAATTAATTAAATAAATACATAAATAATTAACAACTAATTATTTATCTTTTATTAATTAAAATTATATATTTGAATCATATTAAAAAACATCTCTCTTGTATAACCTATAGTTTTCATATGAATCCAATTCATATTAATTATTTTTTTTAGTACAACATGTGGGGTGGGGGATCAAACTCATGGTTTGAGGTATATGCCAATTATCGTTGAGCTATGCTTATTTTGGCCAATTCATTTTAATTATTTGAATTCTATTCAGATATTTCTCTCCTAATATATAGTATAAATTTTGAATCTTTATCCAAAATTAATATACGCTTATATATAATGTATTAATATACATTATATATATTCCCTTATATAATTTGAACATTTCAAATTATTTCATAATTCTTGATCCTCGTTTTACCGTTGTGAGCTAGCAAGAGAATCTATTGGACTTACAGATCAGAAGCTACAACGATACGAGATTAATCGGTCAAACTCATTGACCTAGTTAATTAACATTGGTTAACTATGGGTCACTCCACTAAAGACCCACAGTTGGACTCTTCTCACTGCAAAATATTTTCGTGTCCACGGATATACGACCACTAATGGCAAGTCAATCCTTCACGAGTGCTCGTAACTCTAGCTGGGTCAAACTACCGTTTTACCCCTGAGTTACATCTTAGTTTTACATACCACTACTCCTCTAATGAACAACCCGGTTATGGTCCGACCAATAACCGGAAGTCCCTCTCGGGCCAGTAAGAGGGTGGGGCCCCTTGTTCAAGTCTCGGAGTCAGCATTTAAGAGAACACTTATCTACTCTCCTAAAGTCGGGGAGAAGTGAATCCCATCTTGTGAAGTTATATTCCCAGCTCCCCACTCAGTCTCGTCCCTAAAATGGTAGGAATGTTGAGTTGACGACTCAGGCTACTCTCGCCCATATAGATCAAAGGGCGAGCCTTCACGAGCAGGAGTTCATAACTCACTTGGGATTGAGAATGAGTTGCATGGTCATCGTATGAAATAATAATCCACTAGTCAACGACGTTATATCTAAAGATTGACTATTTCGCAGTCCAGTCTTATACAAACTCATTGTATAGGATACTCCCACTCACATATCTCCACACGAATTACCTGGATTGAGTCGTCTGTAACAATTACAAAGCGGACTGTATTGTGTTGTCAGAATAAAGTACCCAACCTTATAGACCCTTTAGGTTATGGACTCTGCATGGTAAAGTTGTCACTTAATATGTGGGCCTCCGTTTTTTTTAGACTGCTGTATTTGAAAAATCAAAACATGTTTGCTATTTTGCTTATTTTGTTAGTTGTCCCAAAATATTTTTAGTTATGTGACGGAACACTAAATAAAAGTTAAAAATAAACCTTTTTTTTTTTTTTTACTTCAAGACACAAGAGGACTCGAACCGGTAGTTAAAAAAAACTTCTAAATAGTTAAAAAAACACTTTTGATTCTTCTAAACTTCATATAAAATGAACTAGCAACCCACCCTAAATCGTTCTTCTTTGGTTGATTTTGAAAATCAGTACAGCTACTCTACAGGGAAAAAGAATCTCTGGAATTAACTATTCTTTAAATTATTTTTAAAATCTGGCTTAGATTGAATTGTGCTTCGAAGTTGGGTATGGGACCATTTTTGTTTTCTTTATGTGCGAAGACTAATGGACAGCGATGTAAGAGTTGAATATATGGATTTTGGCTATTTTAAAAGTTTAAATGTGATTTGAGATGAGTTTTGAAAACAGTAATTTTTAGTGAAATACCATTTTTATAAGAACTTTGATAAGAAAAAAAAAAGGGCATTTAGAAGTGATTTTAGAATAAGTGTTCTTAAACAATGAACAGATTTTTGCTATTTTAAAATTCTAAATCTTTCTTTTAAAATCATTTTAAAGTATCATTTATATTTTCAAATAATTATCTAATTTAATGCAATTGAATCTTATAGGCCAAAAAAATCCAAAAACAATACCAAATTTGCTCGAATTATTTTTAATTTTGAAAAGAAATAGTTTTTTAAAACTCCATAAGTTTGTTTACCAGTCATTTTTGTTGTCATATGGTTAGTTGTATTTGTACAGGCATGTGTTGATGCATGCATTTTGACCATCCGGCTCTTCTTCTCGCACACACCTAACTCGATGATAAGGGAACCGATACCTGCAAAATCAAACCGATCTAAACCAGTGTGACCTTAGTCACATGAGCTCCGATGCTTAAGTTAGCGAGGGAGAGTTGAGAAAATAGTTAGCTAGGGATAAGTCACTTGCCTCCTCAGGGTTGGATCTCATTGCTACTTATAGCCGTGAAGATGATTCCAGAACCTCCGTAGCCAAACCCTAATTCAGCGTTGCCGGGCCCGAGAGATCGTTGATCACAGGCAGGAGATTCACGGGCTGGGTCGTGGGCCGACCAGGGGTCGGGACCGAGCCCTCTCGACCCGGTTGGTTCTCCGCCGCTCACTTTCCTCGTTCTCTACCTTGGTGCTAGGTCGTTATTTGGGCCGACCTGTTACGTCGCGGGCCGGTCTCCCCCAATCGATGATCTCAGGCTTCAACTCCTTGTCCCGTTTCGGGTCGTTTTTGTTCTCTATAAAAATGACCCCCACTCTCAAAACAGAAGACGAATAATTGTGTCAATATCTTGTTTTGAGAGTACTTGTCGCTTGTCGTGACCACGAGATCATTGTATATCAGTGGCTAATAATGTCAAGGTTTCTAACGCACAGAGCTTCTACCAAAAGCTTTTGACCCAATTTTGGATTTTAGTGCTTGGTTCTCGCCACTGGTTTTGTGCCTTGAGCTTGTTGATATTATTCATGAATTGGAAGTTTTTTCCAATTTTCGTTGACCACAATCAAGTCTTCTGAGCCTGGTTTTATTCTCATCTGAGTTTAAACCATTTAGTTTTGGCCTTGGGATCTAACTTTAACAGAACTAATGTCGATACTTTGAGTTTCTAACCTATTTGGCTTTTGCCCATGTTTATACCTCAGGGTTTACTCTCGAGTTTCTAACTTTTGCCAATGGCTTTTATACCCTTAGTTTAGTCGGCACCCTTAGGTTTCTAACATATTTGGCTTCTGCCGGTTTTTTACCCCAAGTTAAATCAGCACCATCGGGTTTTTAACCTATTTTGGCTTTTGACATATGGTTTTCTACCCGTGGGTTTCATTGATTGATTAGGCTTTCCTATTTTCTATTTTAACCTTGCTAGGCTTGTACGCATGTCTTTTTCAGCACCTCGGGATTCATTTCCCTGGTTTCACTGATTGGCTTTTAGCTTATCGGCCTGCTTCTAGGTCCGTCCCAATTTTGAGTTTCTTGATTGGTCGTAGATAGGTAGATATTCAGGTCGTAGATATGTAGATATTCATATGATGCCCCCTGCTTGAGAAATTTATTTCAGAATGAACATAAAAACTCAAGTATCACGTCGAATGTCGAAGACTTTATTAGTAGGAAGATTGTCCTGTCGAAGATTTAGTTACAATAACCTTCGAGTAGTATCGAGCTATTCGATTTTTGTATTCAGCCGTTCGTAGTCATGCTGTTTCTCGATGTTCTTCTAATAGGTCGAGGTTGAGCTGTACGGATTCCTTGTTGTCAAGTAGACTGAACTGCTCTACCCTTGGGGAGGGGAGTTCAATTTTGACTGGCACTACCGTTTCAGAGCCAAATGATAGTGAAAATGACGTTTCTCCTGTCGGAGTACAAGGTGTTGTTCTGTAGGCCCATAATGCGTTGGGAAGTTCCTCTGCCCATAACCCTTGGAGCTTTTCTAATCTGGTCTTCAGAGTTCTTTTGATGATTTTGTTGATTGCTTCAACCTGTCCATTAGCCTGCGGATGTGCTGGCGAGGAACAAATGTGCTTAATGCTCAACTCCCTGCAAAATTCTCGAAAGGCAGCATTGTCGAACTGCTTCCCATTATCATTGATAATGGTGTAGGGTATTCCGAAGCGGCAAATTATGTTATTCCAGATGAATTTGGTGACCTTTTTCTCAGAAATTGTCGCTAGGGCTTTGACATCGGCCCATTTAATAAAATAGTCGACTGGCAAATTTGGTCTGGTCTTTTCCTAGTGGGAGAAGCCCTATAAGGTCTATTCCCTACTAAGCAAAGGGCCAAGGACTCATTATGCTTGTTAGAGGCTCTGGCGGTTGTCTAGGTACTATTGCAAGCCGTTGGCATTTGTCGCATTTTTTGATGAATCGCTTCGTGCCGTTCAGCATGGTCGGCCAGTAGTACCCTTGTCGAACTATTTTGTGACTTAGGGATCGTGCTCCAGAATGGCTCCTACAAACACCCTCATGTATCTCTCTCATGACGTAGTCAGCTTCGTCGGGCGTTAGACATTTTAAAAGCGGCAACGAGTAGCCTCTTTTGTACAGATTGTCGTCTTTAAGCACATATCTGGCTGCTCGCCGTTGTAGCTACTGGGCCTCTATCTTTTCAGTAGGCAGGATCCCCTCTCAAATATTGATCAAAGGGCTCTTCCAGTTTTCTTCTGGTTGCCCTTGCTCGTCGATATTCATTGCTTCCTGAGCTTCTATGCTTGGCTCGGGTAGAATCTCGATCGGTACAGTTCTGCCTAGGTCGGTTTCATAAGTTGCAGCTAGTCGAGCTAACGCATCGGCGTTGACGTTTTGAGCACGTAGAATTTGTCGAATCTCATATTTTGAGAACTGGTCGAGCTGGTTTTTTACCTGTGAAAGGTATTTCGCCATTCGCGGTTCTCTAGCCTGGAA
>NW_019104506.1:680102-693081 GCF_001995035.1 Momordica charantia
AGCCCTCTCGCCCCGGTTGGTTCTCCACCAGTCACTTTCCTCGTTCTCTGCCTTGGCGCTAGGTCGTTCTTTGGGCCTACCCGTTACGTCGCGGGCCGGCCTCCCCCAATCGATGATCTCAGGCTTCAACTCCTTGTCCCATTTCAGGTCGTTTTTGTTCTCTATAACAGTATGTATCTATATATACGTATATATTTAGTTCAACAATTTCAGACTTGAAGATAGTAATACTTATCTACTTGAGTTATATCCGGATGGTTCCACAATTTCGACTAGAAAATTGAACGATCAATCTTGAAGACAATAATGAATACTTTAACTAATTGAGTTATATTTGAATTGGAATAGATGGTACCTGCCAACTTGAGCATAGCTCAGACAGATTAAGGCACCTATTTCCGATCAAATGATCGTGAGCTTCGAATATACACCTTAACGTATTATACTAAAAAAAAGATATTTTATCTACTAAAGTTATGCTCTAGTTAGGTTTTCCATTATCTTGTACAAAAGGATGAAAAAGAGAATCAGCCAAGAAATAATAAAATAAAATCCAATCTCAAGCGTTTACTTTTCAAAAGTTGAATGATTCAGACCAGGGATGGAATAAAAATGAATAATATTATTTTAAAGTGTCATAACTTTTACAAACTTTGGGAGGGGTACAGCTTAAATTAAATGGTCAGCTATAAAAATATGAGTGAATGTCAATTCATTTCCCATACATTTATAATATAATACTAGAAACAAAAGGTGAGGGAGGAGAGGGATATATATTAATCCTTCAAGCAATTAGGTGTGTTGATTTGTAAATTGTACAATTTTTCCTATAAAAAAAATAAATAGGAGATCGAATCTTTTTCGAGGCTTAATAATTAGCGACTGAGAAAAGCTACATTGAGCATAGTTCAGTGGTAATTGATATCTACTATTTTTTCAAGTCGGAGGTTTGAACTCCATCTCCCAATTTTATAATTGAAAAAGCGATGAGATCGGATGCAATGATTGAGCTTAGATGTGGCAAGGTGGCATATATACTCTGCTGTCTTGAGTTCCTACTTTTCCAACACAAACACACTATCTTTTGTATGTTTTCATTCTTCTTCTCACTTGATTGTTTCAGTACCGTTACTTTGAGAGATAAGTAGAAAGCCTTCTCTTGATTGACGGGAGGAGACCAACTATCATTTAAGAGACCAACTATCATTTAAGGAAGCAGACTGTTGCATAATCTGGACTAATAATTAATAATCGAAAGGGTACCAAAATTCCTCGAAGAGTTAAGAGGGTGAATGAGAATGAATCATTATATTACATAATATTTTGGAATGAGATTTACAAGCTTAGGAACGAGAATAATAACCCATTGTATTTTATAGAATTGAAAAATTTAGGTTAAATTGTAATAAAGTTTGAGGTTTGATGGTATGAGTTCTAAAAAAATATAACGTGTAGAACAAGTTGTACATATATATATATATGCTATCTTGCAAATCCTTGCAAACATAGTGGTGGTGAGAAAGATCAGAAAGTAAAATGGATCAGGATGATATTGAGGATCGTCATCGAATTTCAAGGCGTTTTCCAAGAAGAAGAATGAGGGCCATGGAGTCCTTGGATCTTGCTTTGTTTTCAAGCCCTTTAAGAAGCATGAGGGAATCTTCTTCTGTTTTGATGTCAAGGCGCACGGAGGCATCTTCTGCGTCTGAGTTATCAACTTGGCCGCAGGATCCTCCGATGAACAATTGTGATGTGTTCATAAGTTTCAGCAAAAGGGACAGCCAGGGAGATTTCGCTTCTTATTTGGATAAGGCCCTGACTAATGTTGGCCTCATAACTACGATTGACCATAGCTTTGGAGATGAACTCCATCAAACGCTAGAGAATATAATCCAAAATTCAAGGTGTTGGATCGTCGTTCTATCAAAAGACTACGCCGCTGAGCGGCGGCTGAGAGTGTTGGCCAAGATTATGGATTGTGTGGCTGAGACGACGCGACAAGTCATTCCCGTGTTTTATCGCGTGGATCGTTCTCATGTTCGAGATCAGTCGGGGGTTTTCGAGAAAAGTTTTGATCGATATGAAGCACGTGCTTTGGTAGCTGAAGAAAAGCAGATCCAACCATGGAGAGCTGCTCTGACAAAAATCAGTAATTTGCCTGGAGTAATTGTGACCAAAGGAAGGTGAAGTTCAAAAATCCTTTTTATCTCTTTCTTGCAACTGTCAACTTGAATTAGGTTATTATGCATTCAGTTCAAAATGCATCTTTTGGGTTATGTGATTAAACCTACTACTCTTACACTTAATTCAAGACATCTTTTGGTTTTGGTTTCGTAACGATTTAAGGATGACTAAAATGACTTTTGTCGTTATTAAAATCAATTTCATTTAAAAGGATCATGTTTGGCAAGAAATAAAAATAAAATTGAGAAAATCTAAAATCTTATTAAAGTGATTTTTGAAGTATTAGTTGGTAGATAATTTTTCTTAATGTGATTAATAGGGAATCATCTCTTAAAAAAAAAGTCATTATTTTCAGTGCTGAGACTTTCATGGGTCTTTCACCCCTTTCTCTGCGCCTTATTTCGAGATTCTTTTTTCTATCATCAGGAGCTGTAAGATACTTTTCGGGCAGATCAAACTAGGCGACCGACTCGAGTCGACTAACGCAGGTTGAAAAAACCTAGGCCAATTAAGTGAAGACCAAGCCAGCTAGGCCAATCAATCTGACAAGTGAAAAGCATGGGCCCGACAACCATCTTAAGGCATCACAGGCCTGACAACCTTGAGACGACCATCCTAATTACCAACTTTGGCTGACCAACTCGGTGTCAACCATCCAATGCCATCCGATTTGGTCGACCAACTTGGACCGACCACCTCTAGTCGACTAATTCGAGTTGACCAACCTAGGCGACCAACTCGGGTCGACCACCATAGGTTGACTAGTCCAAGCCAACAAACCCTAGTTGACAACTTCAAGCTGACAAGCCTAGAACAACCATCTTAGACGCAACCATTCCAAGCCTAACCACCCCAAATCGACGAGTTCGAGCCAACCAGCCTAGGCTAACCACCTCGGGTGACCAACACGGGTCGACCACCACGGGTGACTAGTCCAAGCCGACGAATCCTATTTGACAACCTCAAGCCGATAAGCCTAGAACGACCATCTTAGCTGCAACCATTCCAAGCCTAACCACCCCAAATCGATGAGTCTGAGCCGACTAACGCTGGCCAACCACATCCGAACGACCATCGTGAGGTCGACCAACCCTATTCAACTAACCCACCCTAACTAGATTATGGGCCCGACCACCCCATGACGATCATCACAAGCCTCACCACCAAATGTAGATCAACCTGGTCGACCAGCATATGCCGACTAACTAGTGTTAATAGATTAGAGCCTGACCACCCGAAGCCAAAGAGCACGAGCCAACTGACTTGGGTCAATCAACCTGGGATTGACCATCTTGAGCCCAACCAGCTCGATCCAACTACCCCAAGCTGATCAGCACATTTAATCTTGGCCGACCCACCGTGTGGGACGATTATCTAACGCTCGACTAGCCTTGAGCTACCAACCTAAACTAACTCATGTTGACAAGCACCCTAGGCAACTAGGCTAGGCCGATCACCAAAGACACAACCAGCTCTTCCCAAGCAACCTAGGTCTTGACCAAGCAAGCCATCCATGATATCAAGCAAAACTTAAATAATTGGCAATCCTCAGCAACGACGCTAAAAACTTGAAGTAGAAATTGCTTATTGCAAGTGTGTACAGGTCAAGTTTTAATGAAAGTGGTAAGTCAATACCAATATGGTCCTATGGATTGAGTTTGTAGCTCACTCACATATCCCATATACAATCGCTCAATTTTATTTAGAGAATAAAAATCAAATAAGAGAATAGAATCAATACAAATAAACATGCAATAATAACAGAAAATCAAAAGAGCAATGCGGCCCTGTTCCACTTTTGGGCATGTTTGGGTTGAAAGAAAAAATTGCACCTTGTTGGCAAGTCATTGGCTTTCATATTCATTTGGGAGGATATCAAAATTACTGCTTCTATATGGATATCAAAATCCCACATCTTTGTAATTATGATATAGCTATAATTTCTCTAAATTGGAGAGCTTTTCTATACATCTCATTCTTTTGTATGTTCCTCACATTCCTTAATGAAGTGGTAGGGGAAGAAATGTGCTAGGGAATTGATTTCACCCATTGAATCTATGAACCAATTGTTTAATTACTAAGGATTGAATGAGTTATTAATTCTATAGGTCAATAACTCTCAAATCTCAATTGTCTTTAAAGAATACGTATTTTAACGATCTCTGAATGACATCTAAATCTTCTAATCTCGAAACCCCTAAGATATGCATCCTAGTTTTAGCTTTAAACCATGTCTTCCGAACGTAAGATTTCAAGTGTAATATCAATCAATCTATAGCCAGTAGATTAAATGCATTAAGCAAAGAGAAACATAAATAGTACGTTCATAATAATTCAATCAAGAGAATTAAATAATTAAGCTATAAAGTTCCATGGCTACATCAATACCTAATACAAAGGAACTTAGCCACTCATATTCAATATAAAACAATAAAGTCCCAGAGAGAGTTTTGTAACGAACTACAAAATCAAGGAAATGATAAAAACTAAGTTTCTTGTGTCGATTGATTGTCCTGAGCCAATTTCCACGATTTTGAGCCTTTAAAATCCTTACTCTATGCTCATTTTCCACTTATTTTCGAGTTATCTCGTGTCTCTCTCCCAAAGGTTTCAAAGAATGATTCTAAAATTCGATGTAATTAAAGATATGAATAACTGGTTGTGTCTAAGATCATTCTTGGCGGTTGAAAAAACTAGTTTTATAAAGAAAACCGTCACGACAGCACCATAAGGAAGCATCATGGTGCTGCAGAAGAGAAAGGCAAGTGGAAATTTGTTCATAGTGCCATGGTGCCATAAAGTTGTGGTGCCACCTAGGCACCATGAGGTAGCGCCTAGGTGCTCGCCTCTTGGGCAAAAATATAAACTTTATATTTTCTCTATACTATTTGGGCTCCAATGCATGTTGTGTACTTTTCCTTATTCGCTAAAGCTATGATTTTTCTCTCAATTTGATCCATTTATGTCTCATTTCCTCTCGATGATTTATTCGTGCAAAATATGTAGCTCATTAAATCTCATTAAATGTAGCTCATAGAGTGTGTTATCAGACAACCATCCCGAGTCGACCACGCTAGGTCTATCCATCCTAGGCCGATAGACTCGAGCTGGTGGAGCAGAAAAAGCCTTAGGCTACAAGTTGTTTTATTAATGATAAAAAAAAGTCAATAAATACGGGAAGTCTAGGCTTTATATATACGCTTAGCTTATGAGCCAATGGACTATAATTACAATAATGGTTAACTTAAAGTTAACCACAGTAACTAACTAATAACTTAACTAATTCTAAACAATAATAACAAACAAAATACTTAATCTAATTACAAAAAGAGCCTAACATCTAAACACCTAATAAACTACTACATCAATTCTCCCATAAAAAAAAAAACTCGTCCTCGAGTTTAAACACTAAGTTCATTAGGAGGATAATATGTAGATAAATTCGAAACATTGAAGGTGTTAGTATCTCATATCGCGCGCGCATCTTCAAGAAAGGTGCCGAGTACAGAGATGAAGATGGAGTGAAATACTTACAGTGTAGGAGTATCACGTTTAAGGATCATACAAGGTCCGATTTTCTTCTTTTGTAACTTATTGTAGGTTCCTATTGGAAATCTCTCTTTTCGAAGATGCACAAGAACCAAATCTCCTTCAACAAACTCTTTGTACCTTCATTTCTTGTTAGCAACTTGGGCGTACTTAGCATTTGATTCCTCGAGATGTTCCTTTAACTTCTTTATGAATTCTTTGAACCCGATCAGCCATTAACTCAGCTTCCGAACTCAAATTTGCAACACTTGGCAAACTTATTAGATCAAGAGTTAAGCGAGGAGGGTTAGTATATACTACCTCAAAAGTAGTTTTGCCTGTGGACCGATTCTTCAGGTTGTTAAAATCAAAATTTGCTTACGGTAAACAAAGATCTCATTGCTTTGGCTTATACCCACTTAAACATCTAATCAAATTACCCAAGGTTCTATTTGTAACCTAGATTCGGCCATCCGTTTGTGGGTGGCAAGTTGTACTATACTTTAATTGAGTATCGAACTTCCGTCAAAGGCATTTCCAAAAATTACTTATGAACTTTGTATCCCTATCACTTGTGATAGATTTGGGTATTACATGTAGTCTAACCACTTCTTTAAAAAATATATTGGCAATAAGAATAGCATCATTAGTCTTCCTACACGGTATGGAATGAGCCATTTTGCTAAAATGGTCAACCACTACAAAAGTAGAATTGTTACCTCGTTGGGTTCGTGGCAAACCCAATACAAAATTCATAGTGAGATCTTCTCAATTTGTTTTAATAGGGTGAGGAGTGTACAAACATTTATTTTGTCCATTTTGCAACTTGGCATACAAGACATCTTCTCATATAATTTTCAACATCCGGCCGAAAAAACTGCTAAGCACTTGTTCAATTGTCTTATCTCAGCCAAAATGGCCTCCTAGCCCACCGGAATGAGTATCCCCAATAATTTGCAGCTGTAATGATATGCGTCGAATACAAAGTGCATTGTCTTTAAAGATAAAATCATTAGTTATGCTAAAGTCTTTATAAGCATGTCCATTTTTGCATTTTTGCCAAATATCATAAAAATCTTCATCATGCTCATATAAATCAGCAAGGTTATCAAAGGAAATTATTTCACCTCTCAATATGTTCAAAAGCGAGATCTTCTACTTAATGCATCAGCCACCTTGTAAGTTTGTCCAGATTTATGTTTGATGGAGAAATCAAAACGTTGAATAAAAGTAATCCATCTAGCATGCATCCTAGATAAGTGCTTTTAGGAGTTGATGTACTATACGGATTGGTGATCAGAATATAATATGAATTCCTTTCCTATTAGATAATGTTCTCATTATTTTAATGCTCTAATCAAGGCATAAAGTTCTTGCTCATAAGTACTCCACTTTTGTCTAGCTTCACTAAGTTTCTCACTAAAATAATCAATAGGCTTATTCTCTTGACTTAACAAACTACCTATTCCCTTGCCCAAAGCATCTACTTCAACTAAAAACAATTTATCAAAACTTGGCAGTGGTAGGATAGGTGTTGTAGTTAACCGTTGTTTTAGGGTCTCAAAGCTACGTTTTTTATCTTTACCCTATTGGAACCCCATTTTATTAAGCTATTCGGTCAAAGGAGCTGCTATAGTGCTAAAGTTTCTAATGAATTTCCGATAAAAAGATGCAAGCCCATGAAAACTTTGAACTTCTTTAACATTTGAAGGTTCAATTATGGCCTTATTCTTTATGGGATTGACTTCTATGCCTTGCTCACTTATTATAAATCCTAAAAAGACAAGTTTAGGCACTCCAAAAATGTATTTTTTCAAATTGATATATAAAGAGTTATCTTTAAGAATAGACAAAACATGCTTCAAGTGAATAAGATGTTCATCTAGATTTGTGCTATAGATTAAGATGTCATCAAAATAAACCACAACAAATTTTCCAAAAAAATGGTTGTAAGACTTTATTCATAAGGCGTGTGAATGTACTTGTTGCATTAGAAAATCCAAATGGCATTACAAGCCACTCAAATAACCCTTCACTAGTTTTAAAGGCGGTTTTCCACTCATCTCCCGGTCTGATACAAATTTGGTGATATCCAACTCTAAGATCAATTTTGGAGAAAAATTTTAATCCATATAATTGACCTAGAAGGTCTGGTAATCTTGGAATTGGAAATCTATATTTAATTGTGATTTCATTAATCGCATGACTATCAATACACATTCTCCAAGTTTCATCTTTCTTTGGGGTAAGTAAGGCAAGAACGGCACAAGGACTCATACTATGTCGAATCAAGTCTTTATTCAAGAGGTCATCAACTTGTTCATGCAAAATTTTATACTCAGATGGACTCATTCTATAGTGTGGTAAGTTTGGCAAAGGTGTACCAGGAATTAAGTCTATATGGTGTTGGATATCTCTCAATGGTGGAAGCTCACTAGGTAATTCTTTAAGAAATAAGTCTTTAAAAGTGTGTAGTAAATTGGAAATAGCCTGTGAAATGTGAGTGTCAAGGCAATCCTCATATGACCCTTGATGATAAGTGCAACTAGGTTTTTGTTATGATCACTTAAAAACTCATTTGAGGGTTTAATAGTAAAGAGTTTAGAAGATGTACCTGTCGAACTTACCTCATTTTGCTTATTGGGTAGTTGGATGATTTTCTAACCAAGCCAATTAAATTCGCAGGTGTTCTCCCTTCGTTTGTGAATTGCTGAAAGATCAAATTGCCAAGGTCTACTGAGCAAGATGTGGCATGCATCCATGTATATAACTTCGCAAATAATTTGATATTTGTAATGTTTTCCAATGGACAGTGGAATTGTGCAAATTTCTGTGATAGCCACTTCATTTCCTTTCTTGATCCATCCTATTTTATAATGATTAGGATGAGGCTCGATTTCCAATCCAAGAGCTTTGAATAAGGCTTTGGACACAACATTTTCGCAACTCCCACTATCATCACATCACACACCTTATTATTCACAGTACGTCGAGTCTTAAATAGGACATGTCGTTGAGTAGTATTCACTTCCATTCTTGGATTCAACAAAAGTCTTTAGAGGACACAAATTACTCGCTCACCATCATCTCCTTCTTCAAAGATTTCTTGTTCATTTCCAAAAAATTTATCCTCTTTTTCACTGCTGTCTTCTTGTTATAAGCCTTCTTCCATCAATGCAAGCTTCTTTTTTTTGAGGCATTCATTGGAGAAATGGCCAGTTTGACCACATCCATAAATTTCTGTGATGTGAATCAAATTTATTTGTATATGGATTCAAATTTCGGGGCATTCATTAGGCGTTCATGGTGGGCATTCAAATTTCTTTAAATTTGAAGGTCTTGTATATGGATTTTCTTACTTTGAGGTTGAATTCTTGCTGATTGTGGGCTGTCCACTAGCTTTTTTGACCCCGATAATTTGATCTCTACTTAGATGGTGCTTTTGGTTTATCATCTCCTCCTTCGTAGGGTTCATTCTTTTTTTCCCAATTCTGATTATCTTGTTTAAATTCTCCATATGTATTAGTAGATCCAAATCGACCGGATGGTGTTCTTCCTCCTCTACCCCAAATTGAGAGTTCTTTGATTTTCGTTCCAGCTTGCTCGTCCATAGTCCCGATTTCTTTCTTTATTTTCTTCTCAATCTTGATGGCCATTGCTACTGCTTCACGAATTCCTCCTAGGGGAAATAAATAAATTCGATCTTGAATCTCTTCTCGAAGGCCATTGATGTACCGTGCAACTTGTTGATATTTGGATTTCGACAAATCATTCCTTGCATTTAATCGATACCACTCACTAGTATATTCTTCTATTGTCCGCTTATATTGTTTGCATACTTGATATGATTGATACAAGATTTGTTCATAATTGTCGGGTAGGAACCTTGCCGTTAACATCTTCTTCATTTTTTCCGATTCTTTCACTGCTTTATTGCCCATTTTTCTTCTATTTGAGTTTAGTTGATCACACCATGCTGTTGCCCCTCCTTTTAATTTTCCGGAATATCTATGCATTCGAAAAAATCCTCTACTTGTTTGATCCAATCTAAGAAGTTTTTCATGTCTAGCCTACCGTCAAAGTATGGTAAGTCAATTTTAAGCTTGTATCCCACGTGCTTTTCTTTATCTTTCCATCTTCTCCTTGTTCTTGCATAGCTGTAATCATCACTTGAGGAATCAGAAGTATCATATGTGGAGGTTGAATCTGATTTTTGGATCTTTTTCTTGTTTTTGTTGGACCTTTTGTGATTCTTGGACCTTTTCTTGGATATTTCTTCCCTAGAACTTGTTGATTCTTGGCTGGATGAATGCTCAATATCTTCCTTTTTTGGTTTGAACCATTCTTCTTTTTCCTCTCATATTTCTTTGCAAACAGATCAGTAAATTTTTCAATCTTGTTTTCACTGGGTTGTTGTTTTTCTTCAACTTTCTCCTTTTCCTTATTTTATTTTGTACTGAACTTTGTATTCTCCCTCAATAATCCTCTCAACCCTCTTTGTATCTCTTCAACAACTTCTTCAACCTTTGACATTCGATTGGTTATGCCTTCCAAGGGAAGGATGCGGTGTTGAATATCGAGCACAACCGCATGAAGCTCGCCGAAATAGGTTTATCCCTTACCCGCTTCCGAATTCTTGGTGTTGGTCATCTTTCTTGGACAAAATTTTACCAAACTCTGATACCAATTTTTCGTGGAGCAGAAAAAGGCTTAGGCTGGTTGTTTTATTAATGATAACAAAAAGTGTACAAATAGGGGAAACCTAGCCTTTATATATAGGGTTAGCTTATGGGCCAATGGACTTTAATTACAATAATGGTTAACTAACTAAAGTTAACCACAGTAACTAACTAATAACTTAACTAACTCTAAACAACAATAAGAAACAAAATACTTAATCTAATTACAAATAGAGCCCTAACATCTAAACACGTAACAAACTACTACATCACGAGCCTAACCACTCTATGCCTACCACCTTGGGTTGACACAAGCACAACAATACTAGTAGAATGACTAAGCGTCGCTTTTACAAAAATTAATAAAAATAGATTGGAATTTATTAATATAAATAGATTTGAGATTGGAATAGATTGGAATTTATTAATAAAAGTAGTCACTACACAAGCACAACTATACTCGTTGAAGATTGGAGAGAGAAAAACAAATAAAAAGAATAAATAAAAATAGATTTTAATGCTATTATATTAATTATATAATCTATTTATTTGAATTTATTATTAGGCATGATATCTTATCCAGTAACTTGATAATTTTAAAATCGTTCGAAAATTAAACCATAATAATTCAAAATCACTTTTAATTATCTGAAAATCAATTTTAATTTAGGAGGTGAAATCAAACATTAAAATGATTATTATAACTTTTAAAAATAATCTCTTGTTCAAAATTTCTAATTCTACATTCAATAATATTTTTGTAAAATTATCAAAACAAATATTACATTGAATAATAAATTAAAATAAATAAGTGATTTTTATAATTCATAAAAATACCATTCATCTCATTTATTACTTTATAAACATCTTTTTTATTAATTTGTTTTTTTAATTAACTTTTGACCCACATTGGTCAACCTAGGTTGACCAACCTAAGGTTGTCAGGCCTGGATTTGTCGGATTCGGATGGTCGTGACAAGATATGGAGGTCAACCTGGTTGGTCCGGCTAGGTGGGTTTGAACGTGGTATATTTGGGGTGGTCGACCTAGGTGGGTCTGGGTGGTTTGTCTGGGGTGGTCGAGCTCAAAATAATCGTTAGGGGAGGCCGGGAAAGTGTTAATCGATTTAGGATGATCGAGTTTCGGATGGTCAAGCTCCACACAGTCGTCTTGAGGTGGTCAGTTCTGAGATGGTTGACCTGGAGTAGTCCAGCCTGAGATGGTCGTCCTTGGGTGGTCTCGTCTATGCTGGTTTGTCTGAACTGGTCGACCCATGGTGGTACACCTAGGGTTGGTCGACTCTTGCTTGTTTGCCTGAGGTGGTCGACTTTGAAGGGATGTGAATCCCGGAGCGGAAACGGATTTTCGTTGCTGATTTTCGGGATACAAAACCGAAATTGAAAGAGGGAAAAATACAGAGGAAACTTTACCTTTGAAGAACGTTTCTTCAACGAGTTTCCCTCGAACACCACCACTATGTCTTCCTTGCTATCCTCTTTGGTTTCGAGAACCGTGCTTGTGGGAGCGTTTTGTTTTGAATGTCAGGGAGAGTTGAGGGCGAGAGCTTGATCGAGAGAAAACTAGGAATTCCACTTCTTTGTTCTGTATTCTGTATTTTTACAGAACTGCAAAAAAACAAAAACAGTGATCACTAATGGAATTTTGCAGGGGAGTTTAATATTATTAATATTAATAATATATATATATATTTATATAAATAATTAATATATATATAATAATTAAAATATAAAATTAATTTATTAATTAATCATATTAATTAATAAATAATTATTAATTAATCATATTAATTAATAAATAATTATTAATTATTAATCCAATTAATAATTAATATATATATATATATATATATATAAATCAAATAAATAATTAACACTTAATTATTTATCATAAAAATAGAATCATATTCTATAACATTTCTCTCGTATAACCTATAGTTCTAATGTACATCTTATGCACATTATTTTTAACCTATAGTTTTAACATGAATCTTATTCATATTAATTTTATTTGAATCTCATTCAAATAATTTCTCTCATAATATATAGTTTTAATTTATAATTAACTATATGTATTATAATGTATCAATATACATATAATCCCTTAAGTCATTTGAACATTTCAAATTCTTCCAAAACCTTGATCCTCGTTGTACCCGTTATGAGCTAGCAAGGGGACCTAATGGACCTACAGATCAGAAGCTCCAACGATGCGAGATTAATCGGTCAAACTCATTGACCGAGTTAATCAAGATTCGTTAACTACGGGTCATTCCACTAAAGACCCGCAGTTGCACTCTTCTCACTGCAGAACGTTTTCGTGTCCACAGATACACGACCATAAATGACGAGTCAATCCTTCACGAGTGTTCGTAACTCAAGTTGGGTCAAATTACCGTTTTACCCTTGAGTTACATCTTACTCCTTAAACACCACTGCTCCTCTAATGAACAACCCGGTTATGGTCCAACCAATAACCGGAAGTCCCTCTCGGCCAATGAGAGGGTGGGGCCCCTTGTTCAAGTCCCCGAGTCAGCATTTAAGGGAACACTCATCTACTCCTCTAAAGTC